>CM067366.1:46655214-46660448 GCA_034401795.1 Chaetoderma sp. LZ-2023a
CCCCGCCCATCCCTAGTTAAGCCCCACCAACACCTAGCTCATGTTTGGATTGATCGATTTCTGAACTCCCTGACTATGAACTTCCAGAAATCTATACAGATAAGCTGTTGAATATTTTGAAACAAGTTTGACTGGGCGCTGTTGCTGCCTATGTAAATACGTACAATTCGTGCCGGACTATTAAGCGCTTAAGACGGACTAAATCGAGACATTCATGCTGTAATTGATTATGGTGTCATCACCCACGTCATACAGTTGGTTATGACGTCATAGAATGGATGGATAAACTGGCAAGGCCCATTATTCCAACTCTGTTCCCATGTACCTGAATTGACCTTTCCATTTTTAGCTATGCCCCGCCCATCACTAGCTAAGCTCCACCACACCTCGCCGTGTTGGGATTGATTGATCCCCAAATGCCCTAGCTATCAATTCCTTGAAAACTATACAGGGAAGCTGTTGAATATTTTAAAACTAATTTGACTAGCTAAGCCCCACCTACACCTCGCCGTGTTAAGCTTGTTCGAGCCGCGAATGCCCTAGCTATCAATTTCCTGAAAACTATACAGGGAAGCTGTTGAATATTTTGTAACTAATTTAACTGGGTGCTGTTGCTGCCTATGACAGCAACAGCGCCCAGTCAAATTAGTTTTAAAATATTCAACAGAATATTTATTAAATAGTAAAAGCAAACAATTTGTACAACAACGCATAGACCGCCTTCAAATATGCGGTCGTGACGTGCTTATCGACGTCATTCATGATGCCATTCATTATGATGTCATTGTACACATCACGCAGTTCATTATGACGTCATATGATGGGTGGCTACTCTGGAAAGATGAATTGCACGGAAAGCATAGAGGAACAATATTCAGAAGTGTATAACTGTAGCTACACAATAACCAATTTGACGCGTTTGTAAACGCCGCTGACCTATATACCAATTTCCTATCTGCGCACCCGTTTGGAAACGGCGCTGGCTTATATGCTAATTGGTTATCGGCGCTCTTATTTATAAATGTCGCATACCCATATGACAATTGGTTGTTGGCGCGCCCATTTGTAAATACGCACAGGATCATATGCCAATTGGTTATCGGCAGTCCTGTTTGTAAAGGGCGCACAGTCCTTATGCCAATATCAATGTTGCGGTTATAGGCAATAGAATATGAAAATTGTGAAACTGATCTTTGACGTGCCATATGGAATAATAATTCCCGCCCGGAGTGTTGTTCATGTCGATTAGATTGACCTGTTTGGTCTATTGTGTCCATTTGATGGCCGATGGAAGACTATTTTTTGAAAATTTACAACTGGAATAACTGTCACGATAGCCGAAGCAGTCATACAGGAAACTCTTTCGTGATCTGAAAAAAAAATTTCCAAGTGAGAAAAATGAGGTTTTATGTATATTACCGTACCAATTTCATTGAAGCACTAACTAGAAGTGAGATGGGTGGATACCATTCTTTAATTCTTTAAGAACACAATTAGCGACATTTAGTAGTATACCAATACAGCACAAACAACAACATACAAGTGAAAGAATCTCAAGCGTTCCAGACCAAACACTGCAATTGGCTCTATAAAGATTAAGCATTGATTAATGTTAATCTTTCTGTCTGCCTGCTTGCCTGCTATAGATTGTTTATTTGGTTGTCGAATGCAAGACAGGTCGTCGTCTGATAGACTGTATTTCTTCAAAGTTCTCATATATTGATAAATAACTAAATTTATGACTATTTGTTACTTTATGGACACTTTAACTAACTAGGAATGCAGCCACTATTTTAGATATATATATTTACCAGTGCTATTATTTCAGATTCTATTGTCCTCGCCGGTGTGCAATTGTTAGCATACAGCCATTCTCGAATTGCTCAACCTCTACAATTTAATCTGGTATACAGGCAATATGCCCAAATGTTGGAAGAAACCAATTGTTATTCCAATTGCAAAACCGGATATGATCAAAACTGACTCAAAATCATATCACCCCATCTCACTTACAACAAGTGTAATGTAATGGAGGGAATGACCACGTGTAGATTAGAATATGTACTGGACATAGGTTGTGTGCTGCACCCATGGCAGAGCGGATTCCGTAATGGCAGACGAGCAAATAGCCACTTGGTCTGATTGACCGAGAGGAAAAAAGCAATAGACACAGGCCAGGTAACCATAGGGTATTCTTGGATGTTGGAGAAGCATTCGATATGATGTAGCCTAATGGTGTAGTACATAACCTGCACGATTCCGGCCTATGGAGTAGAATGCTCTACTGTACAAAGATTCTTTGAAAGATAGACAAATTGACATCCGAATAAATGGAGAACTTTCTAGTATAAAGGAGACAGAATATGGAACCCCACAAGGTAGTGTAATTAGCCCCCTCTTATTCAACGTCTGTGACTCCATCTTTGCTGAAGACATCCGCTTTGTCCACAAAGCAGAAGTCTTTCGCAAATGCATTAAGATTTATGCAAATGGTGCTGGATGCGGTTAGCAAGTGGTGTAAAACTAATGAGTTCAAATTATCTGCGCATAAGACGGTAAGATTAACTTTACCAAAAAGGGAAAACTAAAATGTAATAGGTCTCTGCACATATATGGGATGTAACCCCTTAGCCTGTAATCTATCGTGAGGATGGTGGATGGTTTTGGTTGCTGTTGCATATGCTTCGCAACCATAGTCATGTCTCGTGTTTTTAAGTGCTCTATATAGCATTAGCATCGTGGACAGGTCTGATCCCCATGATCTGCTTATTACCATTCTCAGTATGTTTAATTGTTTTGTGTACTTGGAGACCAATTCGTCCATGTGCGCCTTCCATGTAAGTCTGTGATCGAAAGTAAGTCCTAGGAACTTTCACAACCTTTTTGGGCCCGCGCCATTTAATGCATACATTCAGGAGCATAGCCCTAATGCGAACACTAACGCTAAAACTAAGCCTATCCTAACCCAAACATTAACCATACCACTAACACTAACATTAAACCTAGCCCCAACACTACCCTAAACCAACCCTATACCTAGCTCTAGCCCCAACCCTAACCATAAACCAACCATATCCCTAAACCAACCATATCCCTAGCTCTTGCCCCAACACTAGCCCTAAATCAACCATATACATAAACCAACCATATCCCTAGCTCTAGCCTCAACCCTAACCATAAACCAACCATATCCCTAAACCAACCACATCCCTAGCTCTAGTCCTAATCCTAACCCTAAAACAACCATATCCCTATCTCTAACCATAGCCATAAACATATCCCTAACCTTAACCCTAACCCTAACCATAACTCTAGCCCTAACCCTAACCCTCTCCCTGACCCTATCCCTAAACCAACCCTATCCCTAACCCTAGCCCTAACAATAACCATAACAATAACCAGATCCCTAACCGTAACCCTACCTCTAACCCAACCATAACCATATCCAGAACCAGAACCAGAACCCTAACCCAACCTCAACCCTAAACCAAACCCTAACCCTAACCCTAGCCCTAACCCAACCGTAACCCTAACCCTAACCCTAACCCAACCATAGCCATAACCATGGCCCTAATCTAACCCTATCCCTAGCCATAGCCCTAACCATAGCACTAACCACCCCCATCCCTAACCTAACCATAACCATAACCATAACCATATCACTAACCACCCCCCATCCCTAACCTAACCATAACCATAACCATAACCATAACCATAACCGTAACCATATCACTAACCTCAACCCTAACCCTAAGCCTAACCATAAGCATATCCCTAACCTTAACCCTAAACATAACATAGCCCTAACCATAACCATAACCATAACAATAAATTAACCCTATCCATAACCAGCACCAGAACCAGAACCAGAATCAGAACCAGAATCAGAACCAGAACCCAACTCTAACCCTAACGCAAACCCTAACCCTAACCCTAGCCCTAACCCTAACCCGAATCCTAACCCAACCCTAACCCAACCCTAACCCTAACCATAACCTTAATCCAACCATATCCCTAGCCATAGCCCTAAACCTAACACTAAACCAACCCTATCCCTAACCATAACATTAACCCTAACCCTAACCATATCCGTAGCTCTAACTCTAACCCAACACTAGCCCTAACCATATCCCTAACACGAATCCTACCCCGACCCAAACCCAAACCCTAACCCTAACCCACCCCTAACTCTAAACCTAACCCTAACCATATCCCTAACCCTAACCGTAACCCTAACCATATCCCTAACCCTAACCTTAACCCTAACCATATCCGAAACCCTAACCATAACCCTAACCCTAACCATAACCATATTCCTAAAGCTAACCCTAACCCTAACCATATCCCTAACCCTAACCATATCCCTAAAACTAACCCTAGACCTAACCATGTCCCTAAAACTAACCCTAACCCTAACCATATCCGAAACCATAACCCTAACCCTAACCCTAACCCTATCCATATCCATATCCATAACCCTAACCCTAACCCTAACCCTAACCCTAACCCTAACCCTAACCCTAACCATATCCTAACCCTAACCCTAACCATCTCCCTAACCCTAACCCTAACCCTAGACATGTCCCTAAACCTAAACCTAACCCTAACCCTAACCCTAACCATATCCGCAACCCCTAGCCATAACCGTAACCCTAACCCTAACCATATTCCTAAACCTAACCCTAACTCTAACCATATCCCTAACCCTAACCCTAACCCTAACCATATTCCTAACCTAACCCTAGCCCAAACTGACGCATAGCAACACACACATACGCACACATACACACGCACATAAACCTAATGGCAACGTTACCAGTAAAACTAACCCTAGCCATATCCCTAACCTTACATCTCTCCAACATAAATTGTGAGTTGTGAGTTATCGCGACGCACGCACACACGCACATAAAACAGACAGACCTCAATGCAATACCCTCCACCTTTTACGAGGTGGGAATAAAGAGAAAGCAATGAGGTAAAGGCGGGATAGAAAAAGAGAGAGAATGACAAGTGCACACATCTACATACATAAACAGATAAATGGATCTGTGCCAACTTTCTTGTTAATACTTGCCATACTTTAACATAGTAAGATTCAATAAATAGCATCGGACAAACTCATCAGGACAAAGCTTATGTTACTAATTAATGAATGAGTAGATAGTAATTCATGCGAATGTTTATCATCCGATTATAACCATCATCCAGACGTCTAACATCGTCGTGTCGTG
>CM067366.1:46660948-46716141 GCA_034401795.1 Chaetoderma sp. LZ-2023a
GCATGACACGTGTGTTAAATAATCGTGATTACTCGATTAATCAGCTTGGATACAAATTACCAAGACATGGCAACAAAAGAATATCAATGACGAAAACTGCAATGGTGTTTAGAAAAGTCCATTTGCAGGGTAAGAAAAGACTTTTTTTGAAAATGTATCACTGGAATGCCCTGGCTCGATTCTCGAGCCAGACATTCCAGTGATACATTTTCAAAAATATTCTCCTCTTGCCCTGCAAATAGGCATACATTCACTAAGCAAAATGTCATTTTTCATGATCGATCGTATTAAAAAGTAATTGAAAGTTAGGTTTTGAAATATGTTATGGAATAGAAAATATTTACGATTATTCGATTAGTTAATTTTTAATCATATAAATTCACGATTTAAAAACATAATAATAAAAATAATAATAATAATAATAAAAATAATAATAGGATATTATAGTGCGCTATAATTGCACGCAAATATTGCGTGCTCTAAGCGCTTACAATAATAAAATAAAATGATCATACAGTTGGATATGCCTGACGGAACAAAAACGTTTTAAGATTTGATTTAAATATAGCTAGAGTGGGTGAAGATTTAAGACTAGCTGGAAGATCATTCCATTCTGTAGAAGCAACAAAAGCAAATGTTCTGTGACCATAGGTTCTTGATTTAACTTTCGGAATTTTAAGCAGGTTTAGATTTGCAGATCTAAGTGGCCTGCTTGGCGTGTACGTTTCTAGCAGTTCTGAAAGGTAGGTTGGTGCTGCTGTAGATATGATACATTGATAGGTTAGGCAGAGGACTTTGAAGCGTATTCTCTGTTCTATTGGAAGCCAGTGAAGATCTTGGAGAATGGGACTGATATGATCACTCTTACGCTTTAGGGAAACAACTCTAGCGGCTGCATTCTGAATTGCTGGAGTTTGCGCATAGCATCTTTTGAGGCGCCTATTTAAACAGACTGTTACAATAGTCTAACCTTGAGATAATTAATGTTAGTACCAGCATAATAGCAGCTTCGCGAGTTATGTATTTTCTGATGTTTGATATATTCCGCAGCTGCATAAAACACATCGCGATTTCGATTTAATCACGTGATCGCACAAGCCTAGTATTTACGATTATGTTGTTCTTCTGTCTGTCTAACCATTTTATCGCTGAAAATGTACAAGTTTTTATTTCAAGGAAATTAATCGCATAGAGTGATTCATTTCTAGCTATGTCCCGCCCATTTCTAACCATGCCCCGCCAATTTCTAGCCAACCTCCGCCCACGTTTTGTGCGTGTTGAGATGGAATTTTGCGCGTTGAACCCTGAATTTCCAAAATTCCAATTTCAAGGAATATTTTGAAACTAATTTGACTGGGGTATGTTGCTGCATATGTTACCCCAGTCAAATTGTCTAAAAATATCAAAATAGGGGAAGGTGGGGACAAAACGGGCCACAAAAATACTAACCTTCCTATTTCTTAACGTGCCAAACTTATGCTATATGAAATTATAGTTAATCACACTTCAGACTAGGTGCTATACAGGAAAACTAAAAACTAATTGCAAGGAATATACTTTTGACCAAAAAAAAAAATAAAAAAAAATAAAAATGTCCCGTTTTACCTCACGCCTGGGTCAAATGGGACAGAATCTTACATTTTACCCCAGTGAGAACACACATAGAAGTAGTAGTAGTAGTAGTAGTAGTAGTAGTAGTAGTAGTAGTAGTAGTAGTAGTAGTAGTAGTAGTAGTAGTAGTAGTAGTAGTAGTGGTAGTGGTAGTAGTAGTAGTAGTAGTAGTAGTAGTAGTAGTAGTAGTAGTAGTAGTAGTAGTAGTAGTAGTAGTGAATACATTGGTAATATTTGACAATTTCTATTGTGGCATAATGGGACACTGTCCTGTCTTGCCCCCAAAAGTGGGTTTCCCGTTTTGCTCCAATAGCCTTAGTAGTAATGGAGGTGTATGTACGCTATTGTTCTTCACCGCAGGGGGTCTTTGAGAACAATGGGATCGTATGGAGAACAATGGCGAACATACGCACAACAACGGAAAAGTGTTTAGAGAACAATGGCGAACAGCGACCCACGTTTGAGAGATTTGAGAACATTGGCGAACATATTCGCACACTTGAGAATCTATATTTGAGAACAATGGCGAACATATTCGCACACTTGAGAACCAATATTTATTATATTCATGGTAAAACCCAGTAGTATGTCCTGAAAATGTTAACCCTTAAAAGTTGTGTATTTTAAGTTTTAACATAGTGGCGCACGCCCCCATCTGTGGTTATCTACCATGGTAGTGTGGTAAGGTAAAAATAATAGAGTTTAAGAGGAGAACTGATAATAGGAGGAAGGAGTTTAAGAGGTGGTCTGATAAGGGAGGTCTATGAGGAGGAGTAGGAGGTAGATGAGGCTAGCATCCTTGCTCAGTTGGTTTTGAGGGGCTAGCGTACTTGTTTACAAGCATGATGTACGAATATTTTGAAAATAATTTGACTGTCTGTGTCAGTTGAGGCGGAATGCTATAGCATTCCTCCTCAGTAGAAGTTGCTGGTTGGTTTTGAGGACGATGTTTTATTTGTATCCATATTTTACATTGAAGAAAATATTACATATGATAAAACATATAGTTATTGTAGAATAAACAAATAGTCAATGTTCTGGAGATCCATTCATCGATGACTGGTTCCTTATGGATCAGATCCATCACCGACAGAATCATCATCATGATTATCGTCAGCATCTAGATGGTTCCTTATGTACTTCTTGATCAGAAACTCTCTTTCGAAAAGCTGAGAAGACTGCTTCATCATATGCGTACCCCTCGGTGATAAAATCTTTAGTTTCCCGACGAATTATTTTAATGAACATAGAGTTCTGTAATCTTCTCCACTGGAACATTATGTCTATACACTTTGTAACTAAAGCATCAGCATATACGGAAATAGACACATTTCCTACACCATTTGGGTCTGTGTTCACTTCACCATCCTCATCTTCTAAACCTGAATGTTCAGCGTCTAAGACCATCGGCTCAGCTCAAATTCCCTTGGTGGACACTGTTAAGGACTTGGGTGTCATGTTAGACAATGAACTTGGTATGGAACATCATGTCCGTTATCTGCGTAAGGTGTGTTTTATGCAGCTGCGGAATATATCAAACATCAGAAAATACATAACTCGCGAAGCTGCTATTATGCTGGTACTAACATTAATTATCTCAAGGTTAGACTATTGTAACAGTCTGTTTATAGGCGCCTCAAAAGATTCTATGCGCAAACTCCAAGCAATTCAGAATCCAGCCGCTAGAGTTGTTTCCCGAAAGCGTAAGAGTGATCATATCAGTCCCATTCTCCAAGATCTTCACTGGCTTCCAATAGAACAGAGAATACGCTTCAAAGTCCTCTGCCTAACCTATCAATGTATCATATCTACAGCACCAACCTACCTTTCAGAACTGCTAGAAACGTACACGCCAAGCAGGCCACTTAGATCTGCAAATCTAAACCTGCTTAAAATTCCGAAAGTTAAATAAAAAACCTATGGTCACAGAACATTTGCTTTTGTTGCTTCTACAGAATGGAATGATCTTCCAGCTAGTCTTAAATCTTCATCCACTCTAGCTATATTTAAATCAAATCTTAAAACGTTTTTGTTCCGTCAGGCATATCCAACTGTATGATCATTTTATTTTATTATTGTAAGCGCGTAGAGCACGCAATATTTGCGTGGAATTATAGCGCACTATAAATATCCTATTATTATTATTACTATTTTGGAATATGGTAAATAGTTCCTCATTGCCTATGGCTTCTTTTTCATCTTCACCTTCATCTTCACTCTCAAACTCCGCTGGGTCATCACTGGCTTCATTCTCAGACTCCGCTGGTTCATCATCTTCACTATTAATCTCTGTCATTTCTTCATTTTAACTGTCGAAGTTTTCACTGTCTTCATCGTTATGGAATCGGATTTTATGGCACTTCAGGTCATTTGACCTATTAAAAGTTGAATCACATTCAAAACATTTATGTCTCGGCTTATTGATTATAGGATAAATCTAGCAAGTATTCACGTTACAAGATTCTTCAAAGAAATCTGACTGCCTAACTACTCTGCAGTTACACGTCCAACCACTTTGCGATGTTCAAACTGGAATGAGAAAAGGGATTGAATTTGTACCATTTATAGGATTATATGCACTGCGGCCACAAATCCGCAACATACACCCGCAAATCCGCAACATGTGGCCCGCATGTGGCAGCACATGTACGCATGCATTTTGGCATGTAGGTGTGTTTAGGCATGTACATGCACTTGTTGCCATCCGCAACATGCTGCCACAACAAGCAGTCACAATCTGCAACATGCGGTTGGTGGTAGTGGTGGTTGTGGTGCTATTGGCGTTAGTGGTGGTGAAGGTGGTGGGTGATGGTGTTGTTGATGATGATGATGATGATGTGATGGCGGTGGTGGGTGGTTGGTGGGTGGTGTTTGCTGTCACAATGTCTAGACAACTGCAGAGCCAGTCATTCCAATGATAAAGCTTCACAAATAGCACATGCATGCACACAAGGGCGCACACCATGGCACACACCTACACATGCACAAGGACACAAGATATAACTAGCAGTATTGCATATTAGCATGTGTGCATACGAGCGAGCCCTTTATTAAACCCTCATTGACATACCCTCTCCAACCTATATGCCATTTTTCAGACACCGTGCTCTCACACATTCCGACCACTATGTCTAGACAAATAGATAGCTGTCAGAGTCAGTCATTTCGATGATAAATTTTCAAAAATAGTCTTCTCTAGGGCTGCAAGTTGATGTTGGTGCTGGTGGTGGTGGTGGTGTTGGTTGAGGTGGTGGTGGTGGTGGTGGTGGTGGTGGTGGTGGTCGTGGTGGTGGTGGTGGTGGTGGTGGTGGTGGTGGTGGTGGTGGTGGTGGTGGTGGTGGTGGTGGTGGTGGTGGATGTTCGTGATGATGATGATGGTGGTGGTGGTGGTGGTGGTGGTGGTGGTGGTGGTGGTGGTGGTTGGTGAGGGTGTTTGCTGGCGCAATGTCTAGACAAATGGGTAGCCAGCAGACCCAGTCATTCCAATGATAAATTTTCAAAAATTGTCTTCTCTAGCTCTACAAATATGAATATGAAGAAAATGGATATTTTCTTGAAGAAGTTCGAGGGTTAAAAATGGTTAAGAAAGTATCTAGCGTCCATGTAATGGTGTAACATGAGGTGGTCGCTTAGGGCAGGACTGAATTATATAGTAAAAACATGGTTATAACGTATCACTGCTCTGTAGCCAAAAGGATATATTTATATTTGTAGTAAACGAACATCTATGATTATACTACTATGCTAGTAATGTTGCTCTTAATTGTCGAATCTTTACGAGTCAGCCGGTGAGTGGGTGCACTCGTTATTATCGATTTTTAGAAACTCTTGGCGAGGACATTGTAATATCTTGCGCTTAGAACGAGACGGGTGGTGCTTTAACATTCTTTCACTATTCCTTAACACGTGCCATGTTTGTAACTCGATTAAGGATCGATCTCACAGCTAATGTGCCAGTAATCTTTTTATCATACGTACGCTTGACAAACAATTCCATAAACGTGTGTCACCCTCAGAGACATAATTCAGACATTTTAAACGCGACAATAACATCATGCAGACACAAAATCTAAAAACGACACCGCCTCTTCACACTCTTAAATATCGGCGCTTGAATTATCTGCCATTTTGTTATGTCTTTAACACACACTTAATATTTAAAAAAATTATTCTCTTAAAATCTACACTCAAAACGTTTCTTTAAAAAAGAACAAATAGCGAACTAGACAGGCGCGCTCTGCTTAAGCACAGAGAACGGCACCAGGCAGAGACCGGCCGCCATAGCATTCCTCCTCAGCCTCCTCCCTCCTCCTCCTATGACCTCCGTTATCAGACCCCATCTTAAACCCCTTCCTCCTATTATCAGAACACCTCTTAAACTCTATTGTTTTTACCTTACCACACTACCATGGTAGATAACCACGGAGGGGGGTGGGGGCGCACGTAAAACGTAAAATACCCCAACTTTTAAGGGTTAACATTTTCAGGACATACTACTGGGCTTTACCATGAATATAATATTGATTCTCAAGTGTGCGAATATGTTCGCCATTGTTCTCAAACATAGATTCTCAAGTGTGCGAATAAGTTCGCCATTGTTCTAAAACCTCGAAATCGTTGGCCACTATACGCCATTGTTCTCGAAACATTTTCTTTTGTTGTGCGGCTGTTCACCATTGTTCTCCATACAATCCCATTGTTCTCAAAGACCCCCTGCGGTGAAGAACAATAGCGTACATACACCTCCATTACTACTAGCATTTACTTCATTTTTCACATTTCCCACCATCTTATAATGAATGCATATGCATAATTTATTTTGTAAGGTATTATACCTTAATGAAACCAACTGGACATATTATATTATTATTATATTTAACAACCATCGTAATTTAGCAGTTGCTTTTGAGACAAGTCTGTAAAAATACACTGCTTAACATGGATCCTTATATCAACACGCGCAAAATACAAAATAGCGATACAGATTACACATACCCTAGCCGAAAATGAACCCTCGAACAGTTCTAAAATAAAGGGAGATAATGCATTCCTAAAAATGACTTCACGTTATGCATATGTTGTGTGAGATAGGGGCCAGCCCCTTTATTCCCCGTGTCCCGTTTTGCCACACCACCATCTAATATTTATTAAATTGTAAATTCATCAAAGACATACAATTCGTACACTCGACGGGCTTTTTTTTCTTCCTGAATGAGCTATTAAACGTCATAAGGAATGGAGGAATCCAGTTTTAGCTTTGGCCCACCTATCTTTAGCTAAGCTCCACCCACACTCTTCCCGTGTTTGGATCAACCGATCCATGCATTCTCTGGATCTCAATTTCCAGAAAACTATAGAGGTAAGCTGTTGAATATTTTGAAACTAAATTGACTTGGTGCTGTTGCTGCATTTGGCAGCAACAGCGCCCAGTCAAGTTATTTTCAAAATATTCAATAGAATTTAGTGGACTATTAAGCGTTTATGACGGACTATATCGCGTCATTCATGACATAATTGATTATGACATCAGTCTACGAGTGCCGTTGTTGATTATTATGCCATATGCTTGAATGAGAAACGGATTCTTCAATTGATTGTTACGTCATGCATTTGAATGACAGATCGGATCCCACCATTGGAATATTATTATTACACAGCTGTTCAACACATTCCAGTCAAATAAGTTCACAATACTTGACAGCTTATCTGTGTGCCTGTCTTAGAATTTAGGATCTACAAATCTGGCTCTCATATAATGACCAGTTGGCGACTCATCGCAGACCAGTTGGTGACTCATCGCAGACCAGTTGGCAGATAGTCGCAGACCAGTTGTGGCTAGTCACAGACCAGTTGGTAACTCATTTCAGACCAGTTGGCAGATAGTCGCAGACCAGTTGTTGGTGGCTAGTCACAGACCAGTTGGTGACTCATCGCAGACCAGTTGGCAGCTAGTCGCAGACCAGTTGGTGGCTAGTCACAGACCAGTTGGTGACTCATCGCAGACCAGTTGGCAGATAGTCGCAGACCAGTTGGTGGCTAGTCAGAGACCAGTTGGTGAGTTATCGCAGACCAGTTGGGAGCTAGTCACAGACCTGTTGGTGGCTAGTCGCAGAACAGTTATGGCTAGTCACAGGCCAGTTGGTGGCTAGTTACACACCAGTTGGCGACTAGTCGCAGACCAGTTGGTGGCTAGTCACAGCCCAGTTGGTGGCTAGTCACAGACCAGTTGGCAGCTAGTCACAGACCAGTTGGCGGCTAGTTACAGACTAGTTGGCGGCTAGTCACAGCCCAGTTGATGACTAGTCGCAGACCAGTTGTTGGCTAGTCGCAGACCAGTGGTTGGCTAATCGCAGACCAGTTGGTGATTAGTCACAGACCAGTTGTTGGCTGGTGGTAGACCAGTTTGTGAGTAGTCGCAGACCAGTTGGCGAGTAGTCACAGACCAGTTTGTGGCTAGTCGCAGACCAGTTGGCGGCTAGTTGCAGACAAGTTGGAGGCTAGTCACAGACCAGTTGCTGGCTAGTCGCAGACCATTTGTTGGCTAGTTGCAGACCAGTTGTTAGCTAGTCACAGACCAGTTGTTGGCTAGTTGCAGACCAGTTGCCGAGCATTCACAGACCAGTTGGCGAGTATTCGTAGACCAGTTGCCGAGTAGTCGCAGACCAGCTGGCGAGTAGTTGCAGACCAGTTGGCAAGTAGTCTCAGACAAGTTGGTGGCTAGTCGCAGACCAGTTGGTGGCTAGTCGCAGAACAGTTGGTGACTAGTCACAGACCAGTTGGTGGCTAGTCACAGACCAGTTGGTGGCTAGTCACAGACCGGTTGGTGGCTAGTCACAGACCAGTTGGCGGCTAGTCACAGACCAGTTGGCGGCTACTCGCAGACCAGTTGGCGGATAGTCACAGACCAGTTGCCGACTAGTCGCAGACCAGTTGGCGGATAGTCACAGACCAGTTGCCGACTAGTCGCAGACCAGTTGGCGGATAGTCACAGACCAGTTGGCGGCTAGTCACAGACCAGTTGGTGGCTAGTCACAGACCGGTTGGTGGCTAGTCACAGACCAGTTGGCGGCTAGTCACAGACCAGTTGGCGGCTACTCGCAGACCAGTTGGCGGATAGTCACAGACCAGTTGCTGACTAGTCGCAGACCAGTTGTGGATTGGCTCACGTATAGCGACTTTAGAGCTAGTCTTCAGGAAGTAGCCTACACATAACCGGCGGAAGTGACGTTTATTTGATAAATGCGTACCGAATTCCCTGTATAATTTTCAAACTTTATGGATGATTGTTAATGAAACCTGTTGGATGGCCTATGTATGCAACGAGGATAAATTGATCAGATCAACGTGTCATAGTATATAGGCCTATAATATTCAAATAAACATATACTGTAGTCGGTCAACATTTTGATTGATATTGTTTGAGTTAGAAAATGGGTATAATATGATGCCCATATTCACATTTAGAAAGTAATAATTAAATTTCTTGGATGATTCGAGCATCCTATCACAGGAAGGACACGTGACCCACATGTCTTTCTGAATTAATCAAAGAAAAACTATATACAACTTACAACTGACCATCGCACATATAACGACTGAATCAGCGATGATTCGGCGACTGGCAACAAATATTAAACATGTTTAATCTTGAAAACTGGTCGGCGACTAGTCGCCAACTGGTCATATACCCTCTCACATATAACGACTCGACTTCTTTCAACTGTCGTAAATCTAGAATTCCATTTGTACGGCTGCGGTCAGGACACGGTCAGGATACGGTTGTGTATGCGGACACGGGTACGTTTGTTGTGATTCCATATATACGGGTTTTTCGTGCGATCACGTTACTTCAAAGCACGTGGTAATAATGGCACCTGTTATGTCAAAGGTTATGAAACATTGGCTTTTGGAAGAGGAGCTGATTATAATTACTTCCCTGGCATGTACAGTTATAGAAGCAACAAAAAAGAAGAAGAGAAAACATCGATGGTGGGTACACGAGCTACTTAAAAAAAGACGCCAGCAAGGAGCATATTACAACCTTATGCAGGAATTGTACCTTGATGATGAGAAATTCATTCAGTATATGAGGCTGAGCAAAGGACAATTTGAACAAGTACTGACATTAACTGGAAATGACCTTGTGAAGTATTGCCGATTTAGAGAAGTTATATGTCCAAGACAGAGACTGGCTTTGTGTTTGAGGTAATTGATATAAATCGAACAATTTATGTGTAGTCCATAAAGTTTATTGACAAAAGAAAATATCTGTAGCATCATAAAAAACAGAAAAATAAAAATAAATTAATAAACAAAAAATGGCGGTTCCTTAAGTCAGGTGGTCGAAATGCCATCTGTCTTAAGGAATCGCCATCTTTTTTAGCTCCAAAAGCCATATCCAATGGTAACCAGACATGTGTTAAGGCACATATTTTCTTCAGTTGCCTTGTATTGGTGCTCCAAAGACTGGTCGCTTAAAGTAGGTCTGACTGTAGATACTTTAAAATGAATTTGACAGTAACCATAAGCAGCAGCAACAGCTTCTCGTCAAATTACATTCATGCATATATCCATATGCTAAACAGTACATCACGTGACGCAATCCATGTAAAAAACGTGCGTAAACGTACATCGCGTGATTCCATTTATACGATTCCGTATCCGATTCCGTATGCGGAAGATTATAATCGCTACATGATCCGATTTTAAAAAACGTATCACCAGCCGTACCGTTACCCGTATCCGTGCCCGTACATATGGAATCATTACTGGTATTTATAGTTATTTTGATTTTAACCGTATCCGTGTCCTGACCGCAGCCGTACAAATGGAATTCTAGCTTTAAACTCGATAAAACTACATACAACTGCGTGCCGGCGAGTAGTCTGATCATACGTTGATAAATTTACACATTTTATGTACAGAACGATCAAGATGCTTGCTTGCTTATAGTGGGTCAACGCAAGCATTTGAAAATCGATTCTTATATGTGGACACTCAATTGTCAAGAATATGTTAACTAAAAATTCCACAAATAACACAAATTTGACTGTAAAATTCACGACCATTTCGCAGACGACGCCAACGTATTTAGTGGGCGTGTCTCGGTCATCGGAGAGTGTAATTTGAATGATTTCTTTTACGTCATCTCGATGATTATTCGTGGCAAACATTCTCCGTGCTAATAGTAACGAACCTTCCCAAGTTTATCCATCATCATCTGACGTCATATGACGTCGTAATTAACTAAGTGACGTGTAGGTTGACCTCATAATAATGACATTGTGAGTGATTCTATATATTCCGTCTTTAACGCTTAATAGTCCAGCACGTGTGAATGAATTGTATGTCTTTACCATTTAATAAACATTCTGTTGAATATATTGAAACTAATTTGACTGGGCGCTGTTCCTGCCATAGGCAGCAACAGCGCCCAGTAAAATTAGTTTCAAAACATTCAACAGCTTACCTGTATAGTTTTTTTCCTGGAAATTGATAGTTAGAGAGCTCAGAGATCGATCGATCCCAACACGGACGAGGTGTGGGCGGAGCTTAGATACATATGGGCGGGGCATAGCTAACACTAGAAAGGTCCATTGACATTAAATCGCCAGAGAAGGCATTCGGGCGCGAGTACCAGCTAAGTAGGCTAACGAGCTGGTATCAAAGATAATCTAAATCCACGGTCTCACTGGAGAGTTAATCGGGAATAGCGCCATACATCAGCATTGCGCTACGCCGGCTAAGTCTCCGGTGAGAACATGGCCTAAGGCTTATCTTTGCCGGTGCCTCGTTACCGCAATGGGCTAAGCGTTTTTAGAGCGCTTACTGGCAGTGAACAGTTTGAATTCATTTAAATGCAAGAAAAATGTAAGACTATCGAATTGCCCAGTCAACGATCACTCAATATACTCAAGATACCCGTTCTGAAATTCAAAGAATGTTGACATATTTTGACAACCTTCGAATAAACAATAGAATTTCTGTGAAACGGTGTATTTAAACTATTGCCACTGGCTTCTATGAATGTTGACCCAAACCACGCCAAACAAGCGTCTGTGTTTGTTGAACGCATGCTCTTTGTGCAGGTGTAGTCAATTCTATTGAAGTCTCCCTTCAGATTTATCATGTCAATAATTTTATTTAGTTTGCAAATTTACACACCGAGGCCGTGGTCTACTGGAAAAGTAAACTACAGAGTGTAATTGGGTGAATTTATTTTAAGTGGACGTTGTCGTTGTCAGTTTAAATTAAAATCGTCCAATTACACACTGTGGTATCCTATAGGATAGTACTCAGAACTCCACCATTACCACTGTCAACACCCCAAACTAAGACATACCTAACACCCACCTACCCACCCCAACCGAACTGGCATGATCGCCGCCCTGAGCAGCAGCAACAGCAACAGCAGCAGCAACAGCAGCAACAACAACAAATACAACAGCAACAGCAGCAGCAGCAACATCAGGTTAGCGACTGCAACACCGGCATCTATAGGCCGGCACCTCAACGTGTAATGAATGTAATCTATACAGTTTTGTGTATTAATTTCACACAGTACTATATTAATAGAAGCTTTGCAAAACACTAACCCTTTAACCATTGAAATGCCAGTGCATCAATTTCAAGACAGATAACCAACAAGGCTGTTAAATAATCTGAAACTAATCTGATTGGCATCAACATTTCTCAGTCGAATTAGTTCCAAAATATTAAACAGAATATCATTCACATCACACAATTTGGCCTTTTCTGGTCTGTAAAGGTTAAAGGCTAGGATAAAGTTCAATGGACCGTTCCAGTTTTAGCTATGCCCCGCCCATCTTTAGCTAAGCTCTAACCACGCCTCACAGCACCCAGTCAAATTAGTTTCAAAATATTTAATGTTTATTAAATAGTAAAGCGATACAATTCGTACACACACGCTTTGCCCGTTAACAATTATGCGTTCGTGACGTACTTATCTACGTAATTCATGACGTCATTGATTATGACATCATCCTACAGGTCACTTAGTTGATAATCACGTCATATGATGGATGGATAAACTGGAATGCTTCATTAGTAATGAGAAAGAATTTCAATTTTCATGACAAATGTAAAGTTACCTAGTGCAAGTGCTGCAACAAGGATAATACAAGTTACACGTGCCATTACATAATCGTTTCTCCATATCATATTTTCTGAACTATTAGCTGAGCATAATGAAGCAATCATAGCTCCACGTGGCTCTGCGCGTGACATCTGTCCTCGGTTTCACATCCAGATATACGCTGTTTTACGAGTTATACGTCTGCTACAAAACCATGTCAGTTCAGACACCATTGGAGCCAAAAAACCACTCCCTGAGCCGTGACGTTTTCCTGGCGAATCTCTGTAGATATGGAGCTGTTTCTGCTAGTTGCTCCATACCACGTAGATAGATTAGAAGGATGAATCTAGCATGCCCTAAAAATAACGGTGTATGGTTCTAGGCGTGTGCGAGTGTTGCTTTGAGTAATCACGATCTACTATTTAAGAATAATCGTGATTACCCGATTAAAACAAAGGCATATCAATGAGGAAAGTCACAATGATGTTTAGAAATGTTTATTTGCACGCAAAGAAAAGAGTATTTTTGAAAATGTATCACCGCAATGCCTGGCTCGATGTTCGAGCCAGCCATTCCAGTGATACACTTTTCAAAAATACTCTTCTCTTGGCTTATAAATGGACATACATTCGCTGAGCAAAATGTAAATTTGCATGACCGATCTCATTCAAGAGCAATTAAAGGGTAATTTTTGAAATAGTATCAAATAGAAATTATTCACGATTATTCGGTTATTTAATCAAGTTTTAATTATTTAAATTCAATATTTAAAAACAATGACGATTTTCGATTTAATCACGGAATTGTGCAAGACTATGTGTGCCCCTATGGCAACATATTATGTGTAGCTTCCTGGAGATATACCTCCGATACTCACGAGCTTTCTGCATACATCCCTGATACGGCTCGGTATTGGCACAATAACAGGCTTTATCAAGACATAGCATTTTAGAACCAGTACCATTTATACGTAGCCCCCACCCCCATTACATTCCAGAAACTCGAGTAGTTATCCTTAAAAGCCGTAGCCGCCGCGCCGCCACCGCCGCCGCCGCCGTCGTCGTCGTAATTAAGATCTGATCCAGCGTTTGTTAATTATAGACATTTCGATATCCTCGTACCGCATGCTTTGTGAAATTTAGGGTACAATCACAGCAATACTCCTCAATGATTTGTGCAATTCATTTGGGCTGTCCAAATTTATTTTTCTGCCAAAGCCATGCAAAATATGATTCGAATGTTAATCAAAATATAGCAGATATACGCTCCACTAAAATCATGCGTCTCAGAATTTGTCTGTTTGTGTTTCCTAATATTCCTTCAAAAGCACCATATCTGACAGGCTTTTGCGACATTGGTATGAGCAATTGTACTTGATGAGCGATTCACCTCTAGCTACGCTACGCCCATTTATAGTTAAGCTCCCCCCCCCCCCCCACCACCCACCCCACACACACCCTTTTTTACACGGGTTGGAATCGATTTGAAACTTTGAAGCATGAACTCCAAGAACGTAGATTTCAATGTTATACAGGTAAACTTGTGAACATTTTGAAACAAATTTTACTTGGGCTCCGTGTCAAATTAGTTTAAAAATATTCAAGACAATCTCTATGTACAAATTAATCAAAGACATACAATTCGTACACTAGTGACTGATTTTTCGATTTTCGTGACGGAGTTATACGTCATTCTGATTACGCCGTCACATATAGCTAGTGCCATAATGGACCTGTACAGTTTTAGCTATGCCCCGCCAATCTCTAGCTAATCTCAATCAACACCTCGCTCGTGTTGCGATCGATTGATCCCTGAACTCCATGACTTTCAAATTTCCAGAAAACTATACAGGTAAGGTGCTGAATATTTTGAAACTAATTTGACTGGGTGCTGCTGCTACACAACAGCGCCCAGTCAAATTAGTTTCAAAATATTCAACAACATTTTTATTAAATAGTAAAGACATACAATTCGTATACAACAACGCTTAGTCCGTCACCACTTATACATTCGTGACGTACTTATCAAAGTGATTCATGACGTCACTGATTATGACATCACCCTACACGCCACGTACTTGATTATGACGTCATGTGCTGGATAGATAAACTGGAACGATCTACTGATTATGACGTCATAGACTTGAGTGACAGATCGCATCCGTTCATTTTACCTCGAATAATTCGTGAGATGCACCGCACTTTATCATTGTATAATGCTCTTATGAGCTTTCAGGAGAAGCCATACGTCATCATGACATGAACAGCCTGTCTTATCTCTGAGGAATAATTTGTCCGGTCTGGTACCCCATCAAAACCATTTACAGTGCGGGGCGACCATCTTTCCGGATTTTTTAACAAGCCTCCATATTTCCGGACATCCTGTCAAATACCCGGATTTTTTTGCTGTTGAATTAATAATATTCATGAAATAATTAATCCGTTACTAGTTTACGTTTTATATACATGTAGTGTAATTTCGACCATATTCGAGTCGACCCAATGAACCTTTCCATTTTTAGCTATGCCCCGCCCATCTCTAGCTAAGAGCCACCCACACCTCACTCGTGTTGGGATCGATCGATCTCTGAACACCCTGACTATCAATTTCCAAAAAAACTACGCAGGTAAGCTGTTGAATATTTCGAAACTAATTTGACTGGGTGCTGTTGCTGCCTAAGGCAGCAACAGCGCCCAGTCAAATTAGTTTCAAAATATTCAACAGCATGTTTATTAAATAGCAAAGAATTACAAAGATATACAATTCATACAACGTGTCGGACCATTTGAGATTTAGTGACGGTCTATATGGAACCCTTTGTGACTTAGTGATTGTGACGTCATCATACACGGGCTGAGCTGATTATGACGTCATACGAGGTCAGCTGATGAATGGATACTCTGGAAAGCTGAATTAGTCTGAATACCCATCTGATTTATTTACATAGATTTATGATAATATTAACTGACAAGGTATAGTTTAAATTGATGACTTGTATGCATGTCTGCATGTCTGCATGCTCACATATGCAAACACGAAAAATCATGACAAGCTGGTCGACCTGACAGTGTATGAGATAGTCTTGTATCATGAACCGAATTTGACCGATACGGAAAGTGTTATTGCAATGTGCTTGAGAGTAGACGCTGGTTCCGATCAATATCTCAGACCCATTTTTCTACTCTTTTAGTATCCTTCATTATGCGTGCCAGTCGTACATGCTACTGATAATTTGAAATTTCCGAGTTCAGATGCTTAGTCATTTTAGACATACTATAACAGTAAATTAAAATTCTTCATGATGCAATGAATATTTTGCTGAATAATTTGAAAATAATTTGACTGGGAGCTGTCGCTGCCTATGTAATCAGTATGTTCCTGTTGAATTAGATTCAAAATACTCAACGGTTTTCCTGTATAATTGTTTTGGAGATTAATCTAGTTTTGGCTTTGCGCCACCCATCTCTAGCTTAGCTTTATGCTCGCTTTGCCTGTGCCTCTCTGAATCTCACTTTCCAAAAAACTAACTGTTGAATGTTTTGAAAGTAATTTGACTGTGTGCCGTTGCTGCCTATGGCAGTATGGCCAGTCAAATTAGTTTCAAAATATTCAACAGAATGTTTTTTAAATAGTAAAGACATACAATTCGCACAACTTGACGAGTTATTAAGTGTTTATTACGGACTAAATCCCGTCATTCATGACGTAAGTGATTATGACGTCAGCCTACACGTAACGTTTACTAAATAGTAAAGACACACAATTCATATGCCGTCATATGATTGACATAAAAACTGGATTCGTTCATTGTGGCACTGCCCTTTTAAATGCTACATCATCACGTACTCGGCTAGTATGCTATCAGATGTATTCCACGCAGCTGGATATTGTGATGTACGGGGATTTTATAAATCAATATTAGGCCTGTCACAAATTAAATAGACTTTCCTTTTTATTAAAAACACATTCTGGGATATCATAGATCTGACTTAGAAACATGGGACAATCAACATCTTCTCAGCGTCTCTGTAATACTACAAGCATCTTAATATTTCTCCGCGATGTTGAGGAGATTTTGTTCCATTCTGTTTGCTATCTTCGAATTGAGGAATCCAGTTTATAGGCCGCCAATCATTTGACGTCATAAGCAACTACGTCATACATAGGTTGACATCACACTCCAGTGTCACAATCCACAATCATAATTGACTGAAATAGTCAGTTCTAAGCATCGAAGAGTCTGCCAAGCTATACGAATTGTATGTCTTTACTATCTAATAAACATACTGTTGAATATTTTGAAACTAATTTGACTGGGCGTTGTTGCTGCCGTAGGCAGCAACGACACCCAGTGAAATTAGTTTCAAAATTTTCAGCAGCTTACCTGTATAGTTTTCTGGAAATTAAGATTCATGGGAGTTCAGAGTTCGATCGATCCCACACACAAAAATGGCATGGGTGGGACTTAGTTAGAGATGGGCGGGGCTTATCTAAAACTGTCATCCTCCATTAGAACTGAATGAGTATTCAGTAGATGGCCACACAGAATTGTTGTATTCTTATGTGCTCGAAGCACTAATAAATTAATATGGCTGCTCTCCATCGAATCACGTGTACTTCTTATAGCCGTTTAGATTTAAAAAAGACTAGAACGCGCAGTCGATGTCGTGCCATGACAAATCACCACATTTTCAGCAAATTTGACCTTTTGATCCAGCCCACTGGTTCCCTTTTGCACATTACCAACACTTCCTAAATTGATCCACAATTTACTTGACTTTAACAAATTGGTCCTCGAGATGGAATAATGACGGTATTATGCTTTTTGTCAAACGGACGCCATACTGGGTGCAGCTAACATCATATACCGTAGTCAAACAGCTCTCAATGACATCCGCATGGGATGCGATAATATTATTAGAATCTTCTATCACACATAAACAAAATCTTTCCCATTTTTATCGATATCTCGGTTATATTGATATTCATATCTCACACCTCAGTAAAATGTTCAACACCCGTTGAAGAGATATAATACAAATCATCTTATTTATTAAGACAGCGTGGACATTTACCTACTCCCCATGGTCGGCACATCACACGATAAACCTTCTGTAGTAATGGATCTAAAATAAAGACCATAGCTTATAATTCCAGTCTCATTTAATAGCTGCCTAGAGACCCAGCATGAGCCATGGTATGACATTTCGCCGTCATATGGATCTTTTATTCATTTACTATTCTCTTCCCTTGTAAAATGCTTGGCGAGATCCTTTTGGTCATCTATGGTCAATTATTTTCTTGTGATAGTAATTGGCCAATGATATTTCGCCAAACATCTCACAATAGAGGAGAATAGTAAACGAATAAAGGACCCATATGATAGCGAAATAAAGGGATCCATTTCTAGCTATTCCCAGTCCATTTCCAGCTATTCCCAGTCCATTTCTTGCTATTCCCAGGCAATTTCTAGCTATTCACAGTCCATTTCTAGCTATTCCCAGTCCATTTTTAGCCTTTCCCAGTCCATTCTAGCTTTTTCGAAGCCATTTTAGCTATTCCCAGTCAATTTGTAGCTATTTCCAAGCCATTTTAGCTATTCCCAGTCCATCTCTTGATATTCCCAGTCCATTTCTAGATAAAAGATATGATAACGAAATAAAGGGATCCATTGCAAGCTATTCCTAGTCCATTTCCAGCTATTCCTAGTCCATTTCTAACTATTTCCTGTCCATTTCTAGCTTTTTCTATGCCATTTTTCGCTATTCCCAGTCCATTTCTAGCTATTCCCTATCCATTTCTAGCTTTTCCAAGTCAATTTCTAGCAATTCCCAGTCCATTTCTAGCTATTCTCAGTCCATTTCTAGTTATTCCCAATCCATTTCAACCATTCCCAGTCCATTTCTAGCCATTCCCCAGTCCATTTCTGGCTATTCGCCAGTCTATTTCTTGCTATCCCCAGTCCATTTCTTGCTATTCCCAGTCCATTTATAGCTATTCCCAATCCATTTTTAGCCATTTCCAGTCCATTTTTAGCTATTCCCAGTCTATTTCTATCTATTTCCATGCTGTTTCGAGATATTCCCAGTCAATTTCTAGCTATTCCCAGTCCATTTCTTGCTATTCCCCAGTCCATTTCTTGTTATTCCCAGTCCATTATCTAGCTATTCCCAAGCCATTTCTTGCTATTCCAGTCCATTTTTAGATATTCTCAATCCATTTTTTTGCCATTCCCTGTCCATTCTAGCTATTCCCAGTCAATTTCTTGCTATTCCCAGTCCATTTCTAGCTATTCCCAAGCCATTTCTTGCTATTCACAGTCCATTTTTAGCTATTCCCAAAAGATTTTAGCCATTCCCGCTCAATTTATTGCTATTCCAAATCCATTTCTAGCTATTCCCTATCCATTTTTAGCTATTCGCAGTCCTTTTATAGCCAAGTAGCGCCCATTTCTAGCTATTCAAAGTCCATTTCTCGCTAAGCTCTGCCCATTTCTAGCTAAGCTCCGCCCACTTCTAGCGAAGCTCCGCCCACGGCTTGATTAATAGACCTATACTTTGAGCACTAAATTACCAGAAACCCGTTTTAAAGGTAACTATACAGACATATTGTTGGATATTTTTTGACTGATTTGACTGTGTGCTAATACTTCTTATGGCAGGAACAGCACCAAGTCAAATTAGTTTCAAAATATTCACCAACATTATTAAATAGCAAACCCATCAAAGACATGTAATTTGTACAATGACGGACTTTTAAATGTGCATATTCACACCTGGAAATAACATTGTTAACATTGTTACTTTTAGAAGCTTAAATTGTTTGACTAGATGTAATGAAACGAAACAAATGTTAACATTTGGTGATTTCATTACGTATAAATAAACATAGTATTTTTAGTTGTGAATTTGAATTAGGGACTCGTGTCTCTAATTAAATTTCACAACTTAAAAAAACCTATATTGATTTATATGGGACGAAATCATCATATGATAAGATATATTTCGTTCCTTAGATGTGGATACACAAATTAAGCCTCTAAACGTATACAAATTTAACAATTTTATTTTAAAGCATGACAGAGTTAGATATGCCATTTGTTCCGCATTTTGATTATGGCACCAGCCAGTAACTGATTATGACGTCAGGTAATTCACCTTTCCAGTTCATCCATCGATCATATGACGCCATGCGACGTCTTAATTAACTAAGTGACGTGTATGATGATGTCATAATCATTACGTCATGAATGATTCGATTAAGCCCGTCTTTAAAGCTTAATAGTCCGACATGTTGTACGAATTGTATGTCTTTCCTATTTAATAAACATTCTGTCGAATATTTTGAAACTAATTTGACTGGCCGCTATTGCTACCATAGACAGCAACAGCACCCAGTTAAATTAGTTTCAAAATATTCACCAGCTTATATATATATAGTTGTCTGGAAATTGATAGTCAAGGAGTTCAGAGATCGATCGGCGGGGCATAGCTAACAGTTGAAAGGTCCATTGAGTAACATATTGGATTTCTCGCAGAAGAACCACCCCAACGAACTGGCTTAATATGCCAGAGTAGTGCGTATATGAAGACATAAGTGTCAGCTTTCATGCTTTATTACTGTTTTCTATTAAACACTGCATGGGAATTTTCACAAGATACTCTTTGTTCTGATAATCTGATATTTGTTCAATCAATCACTTCTGATCGAAATAAATATATTGCATAAGTTTTTTCTGAAAGAAATTGGTGGTTAATGTCCAATTACTGGATTAGTTTACATGTACACGCATGGCCTATCAAGTAACATCACATATTTTATTTAATGGTGCTTTGAACAGCAGATGTGTCAATAAAGTGCCACTGATTTCCGTGTTCGCAGCTCATGGGTGTAAATGTTTACAGCAGATAATCTGTGTTTTAGTGTACACAATCTGAGATTTTATGCTAAGCATGTCGGGTAAAAAATAAATGAATTTCTGTTACCTTACATACATTGGACTTACGTGTACACACATACATACACACGACAGGTAAATTATCAATTTGTGTGTGATGACTGTGACGGGTAGGATCCATGATTACTTTTGTCAATGTAGTAACAGAAAAGGGAAATCATATGGGTGTGTACACTTCCGGGGTGGTGGTGGTGGTGGTAGCAGGAGTGGTGGCGGGATGAGGGTGTGGTGCGGAGCTAGTGTTGGGAGGGGTGGTTGGGGTGCGGCAGGGTGGTGGGAGTTACAGTACAGCTAAGAAATATCTTAACATGTTTCCATAAAATCCAGAAACATATTATTTAGTAAAATTTTTAAAATGATGTAAAACATGTTTTGTTGAATATTTCGAGCATAGTTGAATTGGATGACATTGCAATGTCCTCCATCCAATTATGTTCAAAATATTCAACAGCACGTGTACTGTACTTCACATGGTCTGGTCCATAATAGACAACTAATACAAGGCTCTTTTACATTAAAAATATATTAACCATTTCACCCTAACAAATACAACAGTCGTTTCGGTGCCAGATGAAAGTTCATTAAATCTAATGAAATACTGTGAAAACGTTATAGAAAATTCTCAAATATGTGACACCCCAACAGCTGCCTGTCAAATACTTTAAAAAAAAAATTCAACACCTTTCCTGTATACCTGTTATGAAAATAAGACACTGGAGTTCAAGAGTTAACGGGTTAAGATGGATGGTTGCCGTGCCCAATGATATGAAAAAATTATGGCTGGGCGGCCGCCGTCCAGCGCTTATCCCCGTCCGAGGGACTGGGTGGCCAGTCCTCGCGCAAGCTATCCTCCTGTCCATCGAGTTCCTCGATCCCCGTGCCGAGGCACCAATCGAGCGAGGTCGGTCTGCCGAAGCAGAGGCTGTCCTTTGGTGCGACTCTCGGTTATCTGTCCTGATCTAGGGTCTTGTGACGCCATCTCCTTGACGCGATGTTCGGCGTACTCAACAAACGTTTGCTGACCGGAGCAGCCAGCCATCTCCTTGGAGACGCGTAGGTCCGGCCGGACATTTCTGACACTATAGTGTGCCTGAGATCGATGCAGCGAGAGGGCTGAGCACCTCCCCCCACCACCACCCCCACACACCCCTCCCACCCCATCCCACCCCACACACCCACAAACCCCACCCCACACCCCATGTGCGGTGGTCGATGCGTCAGTCTCATCTTCGCTGTCCGTGGGCAGAAGATCAGGGCTTGGAGCGGCCGTTCTCCTACTAAGATCTGAGGTGATCTATTTCAGATGAGTTCAGTTCCTATCGCTTAGCCTTTCACGCATTTCAGTCTGAGCGGAGGAGGGTCACGCTGATGGGTATGGTCAATCCATCAGAAGTGGTCTGAACGGCAGAGGCAGTCAGAGGTATTGTGGCAGCGGTAGTCATGGCAGAAGATGAGGCAATAGTGCTTCCTGTGGTTGTGGTTACAGAGGCGGGTGTTGCTAGCATTGGCATGGGAGCTTCTGTGGCTATAGCGTTGGCATGGCTCTATTGGCGACGATGGAGGCGAATCTCGTGGGCATGCGCGGTCGAAAAGGCATCCCCATGCCGATGGATAAGTCCTTCTGAGAGAAGAGGGCTGCATTCGGGTTAATCCTGCGGGGAATGGGAGGTGCGTGCAGATGTAGTGCATGCGGGATATGAGGAAAGGGCCACACACAGATGGTTCTCTTTATCACGTGTGGTTTTCGATCTTTCCTGCCTGTGTTCAAGCCAAGCTCTTTTCTCTCGGGCGCTTGTGTGTCGAGGAGGGGAACGGGAACGAGAGAGATGGCGCGAGAGCAGTCTTCTAACTTAATGTTTAGGTTTTCCTCAGCTCCGTGCACAGTATTTTTGCTGTCTAATGAAAGAGGTGCATGGGGCAGCGACAGGGGCAATTCGCGCCCTGATCGTCTGGCGAACATCATCACCCTATCCGAAATAACATCGCCCAGGAGTTTTTAGTCGTTTCTGCCAAGTTGATCCGATGATATCGGCACATGTATGTGCCTAACGCTATGATTTGGAGGAGATCCCGCACGAGATGGTGGCTTTAACTATCCAAGATGTTTTGCGGTT
This sequence comes from Chaetoderma sp. LZ-2023a, assembly GCA_034401795.1. NCBI lineage: Eukaryota > Metazoa > Mollusca > Caudofoveata > Chaetodermatida > Chaetodermatidae > Chaetoderma > Chaetoderma sp. LZ-2023a. The sequence continues at coordinate 46,683,726 of CM067366.1, forward strand.
TAAGGCCTCGGGCGGCTGTGCAGCACAAAAGTTGAGGAAGTTTCTGAAGGCAGGAGAATTTATGCTATTATTAGGCCACTATTCTTTAGCGGCCCTTCAAAAAGGAGGTTTTCGCACTGGCGACTTTGTAGGTGATTTCCCACTGCGAGCAATTCCATTGTGCTACCTCTGTCAGATATTAGAGCAGAGCAGTGGAACAATTACCGTCCACCATCGTCATGGGTCAGCGTGATACCTAAGCGACGGTTTGCGGAATTTGATTTTATACTTTCTGCTCTGCATCTCATTATTTTCCTGATGAATGGCTGACTTCCTTATGATATCTTCAGACAATCAGTGATCGTCTGTACAGAGCCGCCAGCCTCAGCAGTGCCTTAGCAAGAGTCAGCCATTGAATGGCGGGGTCATATTCTGCACTACCCTTTTCCGAATATACACTAGGATTCTGGAATTCAAAGGCTGCTGTCTTCTTATCGTGAATCACTTTTTTATCACTAGGAAGTGGAATCATCAGACTTTCTAATGGTACTAAACACCCCGGGAAACCTTTGTGATCATGGCCATTATTTCGAGGAGAAAGTCGTGCAAAGATTCAATATACAGCCTAAGCACGTCCACTCAGTCATCGGCCGTATCCTATTCTATGAAAGAAAATCTGTCCATTACGGATCTACTCCCAGTGGTCCAGCACATGTGCAGTGAGGGCAAATCGTGTCTTCGACATTCTCGCCTTTATGCGTGCATTGAGTATAGCCATCCATAGGGCAGTCGTAGCATAGCCTGAGTGGGCGATATGCTGGTTCTGGGTTGGCTAGTCCTTTGGGTTACCAGACCACATGGCCCCTATCAATATCTCTAATGTAGGTGATACACCAGGGGGTAGCGGGGAGGTGTGGGTCGTGCAGGTCATATTCACAGGGGGAGAATTTGAAAAGGTGGCATACTTTTAGTTTTTTGCCTGAGTGGGTAAGCTCAGGATTTTTATGCATTTTCTTTTGTTTTGGATGGCGGGCAACCATTATGTTCTGCTTTGCCTCGTAATTTTGTAATAAATGAAACCCTAATTCAATAATAGTAGTGGCTCACCCCATCAGCCTCGAAGTACTTCTTTCCTCCGAGACCCGAGGATGAGCGGCACCTGAACAATGTTAGAACATTGAAGAAATAAAATTTCATGTTTGTATACATAGAAAGTTTTTATATTCATTTTACATATATACAAGTTTCTCCCAGCTAGCCGAACCCTACCATAGAAGTATGGAAATTGAGCCATAGATCGTCAGGCGTGGAAAATGTAGCATGTCGGATATACTGCAGCAGATATAGCCTGGCAGATTATTAATCGCGGAAGGTCGACAATGCAAGAAATGTGAACGTAAGTGCCGTCGATGCAGACAACAAATAAACGTAGAGGTGTTGATACAGAGAGATGTATGGCAAAAGAAGTGATGTGTAAATGTGTTGCAGATGTGAAAGGTAAGATGACTCAGAATAAGTGCGTGGTCGTTTCCTTGACAGTGCATGAGAAGAGATGAGGATGAGGGTGGAGGGGGTGGGGTGGGGTGGGGTGGTGGTGGTGGGGGTGGGTCGTCAAAGTAGCTTCTCGTCGGACTTTCATTGCAGTGGCTGTACTTTTAGAAGGTAGATGATGAGATGTACGCTTTACAGGACACAAGTCAGATACTCGACCTGCAGTGGCACGAATCGCAGAATGAGCTTTTATGATAGAACGGTGCGGCCGTTCTTCAGCAGCAGAATTGGATGTTGGAGAATCAGACTCGGCAGTCAGTACTGAAAGATCTACCAGCAAGGATGGTGAATCTCCGGGTAAGATACTGGAAAGAACAGGTCCTGGATATTTTACTGCGAGTTTCGGAGATGGCGCTGGGATCGCGAAGACAGTGGTGCTTCAACAACGGTCAAGACCACGATCTTGACGTTATGTTTCTTTGCTTCAGCATAACGTTTACTTTCGGCGATTCGAATGAATATGGAGCCGCATGTATGACAAATTGACGCAGAAGCTTAAATGGACCTGATTTTCATTGGCTCGCTGTTCGTTGGATCTGCTAAATGTCTGGTCACAAAACGAACAATGATGTATCGCGCCCATTTCTGAAGTGACGACAACTAAGTGTTGGCTCTCTAAGTGTCATTCGGCAAATCAGATAACTAAGATTGCTTTTCTTCGACTATATATATGTTCTGCTGGCGAGTCCTTAATTAAACTTCGGTAAGAACTTTTAACGAAATCAAAATTCCCTGTCTGGAATTATTTATTTCTTTTTCTAAAACTAGACACGCAAGGCTTCTCAACGGCAGTGCTTGCGCTGTGTCAACGAACATAAGCGTGGTTGGATGTCCTTATTCTTTTCAAGCAAGGGGGCAGAGTCTTCTTTCGATTTATCTCATTCTTGGGGTAGGAACTATTTTTCTTCGCACGGTGTAGTTTACCTCTTGGAGGTGACGTAGTCGAAATAAGTTTCATAGAGTCCTATTCTAGCAGCGAAGGAACGCTATGCTCAGAAGAAAAATAGGTCATATGTTAGGGGTGCGAAAGCGGGGTCGACAACAATAAAACAATGAAGGGACCATTTCCTTTGCGACTGGTAAGACAGTCACCGAGGCGACTCATAACGATTGATGTTTATTCAGCTCTGGCAGCTTTTATGGTGATCATTTAATTTTAAAAAATGGGTTTCACACGAGAGTGGAGATAATGAGCTTGGGAGTTTGTTGGTGGAAATCACAGATGGATTTCCTGTTTATTTTATGTACAATAACAATACACACGGCGTCGGTTTTGTCAAGTACTAATTATTTTTGAGAAAAAGTCTGCTTATTCAAATGGCAAGGTTGCATGCATATGATCATAATTAAGGTTATACCTATATACAGTGTATTTATGGAATATACCACTAGCATCATCGAGTCAGTTTTTTCCTGGCTCGGTAAATGCTGTGATAACAAATGAACACGTGCATGTCAACCAGCGCGACCTATGTGTTTATAGCCATTCAGAGATGCTGGTTCAGATTGTTATTTAAAACATCACGAACTTCCCATCTCTGGTGACCTTTCTAAAACAAAGATGCGAGACTAAAGGCTGCGCATGCCTGTCAAGCATGAGGTGTCGGACTACGTGTCTCCTGTTGCATCAACAATACGGTTTTTGTTTTGGATACATTTTCCCGTACCAGGGATGGCCCTATCGACGGTGATAGCAACTGTGAGCATTAATCGGGTTCGTGCCTCAGGATTATCTCCTTTAGCGTTTGTTAAATATGGCAGAAGAAATATCAATTCCAGCGGAGTAACTTTAGCGAAACGTAGAAAATGTTTTCTTAGTCGATGAGTGATCATTCAGATCAAGAAGGGAGATTGCGTCTGCCCTCTGTATAGGTGGTGCAAAGACAAGGATTCATGGCAGAGGCCCAGGGAATTCCGTCTTGGCTAGGTTCTAGCATAGTAGTGCTAGCGAAGACGTGTGCACAAGTATGGTGCTGGGCGGAATGCTCGCCCAGTGCTTTCTGGCGTCCATCGATTTTTAACTCTTGCTAAGCACAATGTGCAATCTTTCCACAATTCCTAAGGAAATCGATTCCGAGCAGCGCATCATTTGCGATATTGACTACTATGACTTGATGGATGAAACGTAGATCTTCGATTTGGATAGTGAACTTCTCAGTTACAGCCACTTTCAGGTGTGTTCTAGCAGTGCCAAAAAGGTGGGTGCGTGATTCCATCAGAGGTGGTCGTAAATCTTCAAGTATAGTGTCGTAGAGACGAGAGCTAAGAATGGTAACGGTGCCTCCAGTATGAACGGTGATGAGAACTTGAGCACCTTGAATGGTACAGTAACAATGAAGGGAGCTAGTGTGATGGAGACAGACGGTTTCTACAACTGGTGGCGGTTGCAGTGGTAAAGTCTGTGTCTTCAATATGAACGTGACTATGTTTGCACGTTCCGGCGTTTCAGCGGTAGAAGTTCAGTCGAAGTAGAGCCGTCCAGTCGAATCTTGACTGGGTGCAGCATCGCAACTATCGGGAGGAATTTTCATCAAGGAAGATAGTTCTTCAGTGGGGGTTACTTGCTGTTTTTCTTTAGTAATGGGAGGGGTCGGCGGCAGTGCATCAATATGGTTAATGCAATTCCGACTTTCATGTGCGAATTGGAGGCATTTAGATGCAGATAATATGTAACGGTCTTCCAGGCATCAGCAGATTTTTCTGGTGCTGGGCTTTCTGAGAGGGTGGGACGTCTAAGGGGCTCTGTGCCAGAGACCTGAACAGGTTGAAATCATTCAGTGTGCAATCAGGGGTAGGTTCAGGGTCAGCATATTCTATTGACTCTGTGCCTTCTATTGCACGAGCAGCTTTTAGCTGGTGATGAATGCATGGACAGTGTCCAGTTCATCCACAGCAGAAACAATGATCTGCTTGAGGCTGAGGGTCCACCGGTTCAGAACGAGGGTGGAAAGGCATGTGAGTGCCTAAGTAAGCGGGACGAATTCCAGTGCTAGCTTTATTCTGGGTGGCTTGTTAGGTCCAAGCAGCAAAACTTATCATAGTGTTCTGCATAGAAGTGACGCATGAGTTCAGATCTGGTATCTGCATGTTTATCTGACGAATGCTATCTTCCATTGATAGCCGACCAGAGTCAGCATTCTTAGGCAGGGCAGAAATATTTTGCACAGCAGTTCCAGACGGGGAGGCGACAGTTATTGTAGCAGCTGGAGTGGCAGAATCAGGGATAGGTGGTGCACACGCATTAGAGGCGCATGGTTGCTTATTCTTTTTTTGCTGGGCCCTCGTGGTCCAGCAACTTTATTCACCATCCTCTATGTTTTCTATTGGGCGGATTTTTCTTCTTTGTGTGGCTTCTCGGTTCAAGAAATTGTTAATGCATCAAAGGTTCTGGGAGCATTTCTTTGGCTTTCCAATGCATGGTGCGGAGGAGAATGCGAATAGTTTCTGCTTCAGTGCTATCGCCAAAGTGCTCCTGCAGAATATTACTAAGAGCAAAAGAGGGTGGTCCATCTACTCTTAGGTCCGTCAAAACCTGAAGAGCTTTTCCTTTCAGGCGCGTTGCTAAGTACATTAGCAGCTTCTTTAGACCTGCTTGGTTCCGATACCAGGCAGAACTGACAGAGGTAATTCTCCCACGGTGACTCTCAATCATAATCAGGCCTTGTTACCGTATTTAGCCAATTACAGTGGTAGGATGGTTACATTTGCGGACGATAGGATGGATGTTATGGCGGTCCTTTTGGCAACATGTCTCAGAGGTGGAGTCTCATTTCTTCATCGTAATCTGAAGGTGCTTTCCATACTGGATTTGCTTCGCCTGTGCAGAAAGGTTTGGTAGGGTGCATCGTAGATCGTCGCGGGGGATATGGTATAGGCGTAGTTGGCCAAGGATGTTGATATGTTCCAGTTCCTTCTTCTGGTGTAGGCAGCGTACAGGGATGATAAATATGAGTATTCCCATACCGGGGCGTAATCCAATCATTGATACCGTCGAAAAATGCCGGGTGCCGGTTGTGGCCAGGCAATCACAATCCTGCACCTGTCCTTGTCCGAGGGGATTGGCTGGCCAGTCCTCGCGCAAGCTATCCTCCTGTCCATCGAGTTCCTCAAGCCCTGGGCAGGACGCCAATCCAGCCAGGTCAGTCCGCCGAAGCGGAGGCTGTCCACGCCCGTGAGTCCTCCGCAATCTGTTCTGATCTCAGGGCTTGCAACGCCACCCCCTTGGCGGGAGGTTAGGCCTGTCTATAATAGGCACTGAATGGATTCATCAAAACCTGCTCACCAAAGATAGGTGGTCTCTTAATAGAGACTCACTGTCTCTAATATGCAGCTTTCGTGGCCAAAATAAGCCAGCAAGATGACCACTTTTGGTTTGGAGCACAATCTTTTGATCACAATAGAAGGAATCCATCTCTAGCTATGCCCCGCCCATCTTTACGTAAGCTCTGCCTACTTTGTAAGTATGCTGCATTGGCTTTATATAGCCTACTTGGAGACCCCGAATTACAAGAATCTCATAGGCACCAGTCTCCGATCAAATTAATTTCAAGATATTCAACATAATATCTATCAAATTGCAAATCCATCTCTAGAGATCCATACACTTGACGGACATTTTGAGTCGCATGACGGAGCGCTCTACGTCATTATGAGTGTGATGCCAGATAATATGCGATGTATTTAATTATGACATTATGTGCTTGAGAGACAGATCGGATCCCTCCACAGCTGGGGTGGGTGATTTGCCGGTGTCTGGGGAAGGATTTCATAAATCTTTACCGAGTTGAGCAAAATTTCTCCACAAGTTTGGATTGCAACTCAATTTGATTTGTCTGTATATGAGCGATGCCATAGAAATGTTCTTATGAGAGGAGTATCACGATAACGAATAATTTAAAATCTGAAATAATGAAGCTCGATACACACGACACAACACGTTACATACAGCATATTATATACAACTTCTTGCATCGTGTGTATCGGGAATACGGTGTTTAGTTTATCACTAGATTGTCTTGCGCATTAAGTCAGGTCACTCTGCACGGAAGCGCTAATGAGATGAAAAAATAATATCAAATGGTGACGAAAATGATCACAATCGACGTAAATTTTTTTTACTATTTGCTATTTCATATCAAATTTATCGATCTCGTTTGTAATTCGCGAAATCGCGTTCCAAACGAGATCTTACTAAGCGAGTGTGATAAATATGATACGAAATGGCAACGATTGTTTAACCGTTTAACTCTTTAACACTCATATCAGCCAAAAATGCCCTCTGCAGCTGTCTTCACAAAAGTCCATTTGTAGACCAATTTTCAAAATAATCTTCTCTTGGTCTGCAAATGGACACTTTCTATGAGAAAATAAAAATTTTCTTGCAAAAAATGTACGGGCCAAAGGGTTAATAGAGTTGCCTATCTATGAGATATAATTCGTAAACACGCACACAACCACGCACACACGCACACACTTACACGAGACAAACAGCAGCGAGATATCGCGCATATGTAATGCGATTATGTACTTCAAAGCATGTTATTTGAACGTGAATTTTTTGAATATAAACATATTTAATATTAAAATTTAAATCTAAGACTATATACATGTTATATACGATGCTAAGCCAGCTGTTTCATCGCGCGACAATACCAGTTTGAATCTATGGGGATGTAAGAATATGGCGTCAATTGTGAAATGCTGAAAATTAGAATTATATTATTTCAACTTTCAAATAATCCCCAATCACCCACCACCCCTCCCCTTCTACCACTAGTCCAAAACTGGCATTTATTTACATCTCCGTTAAACACCACACTTATTCTCACACTTACCTACGTAGGTACACACGCACGCACGCACGCACGCACGCACACACGCACGCACGCACGCGCGAACGAACGCACGTACGCACATATGCCCAAACAGTTAAAGCCAAGCCCACCCCTCCCTATAATTTAACCATGTTTAATTCTTTCATTATTTTGTCATCGATGCTCAATCAACATTGCGATTCTATAGTTTTCAACCAAATTCATGCATAAAATTAAAGTTCAAAGTCTAATAACATCAGAGCGGTAATCGTAAAAAAGACAGATTTGCACTATTTTGTTATTTTATGTAGATCCAGAAAAATTGACTGTTTTGCATATTCATGACTCTTGACCGAAGGGTCTGGTCAAGGATAATAATACGCGTAAATAAATCGACCCATTGCATTCCGAATGGTGTTGATATTGATCATAGACATTATCAGACACGGCTGAATATTTTGAAAACTATTTGACCGAAAGTTGTTGCTTCCAAATGCAGCAGCGATTTTCATTCAGATTGTTTCTAAAATGTGCAACCAGTTTTACATTCGGTCAATCGTTTACCGCCAATTTCCCTAGAACGGAGAGTCATCCGGTATACAAATGGCCACGGAGAATTTCTTTTATTATTGACCACACAAGGCCAGTGACGTATGGAAAACGTCAACCTCGACACCTGGAAACAGTCCTGTCAGATTGAGTCTGGCGCTAACCCGCTATTACTGACCATTGTCCAGCTCGATCGACGCACATTTAAAGGTAATCATTTGAATGGTCAGGGACTGCACACAAAATGGAAACCAAAGAAATATCTTTGTTTGCAAAAAATAGATCTGAGCTCCGATAAAAACAGTCTCGGGTCATGTCTGGGGTATAGATTTTTGTATTTTTGTGCAGCGTGTGCGTTTGAATTTGCATGGCACTATGTGCTTGGTCTGGTCGTCATCGCTTTCATTAATATTGCCATCGCAGTTGTCGTCATCACAACTATGGATACGTCGTCGTCGTCGTCGTCGTCGTCGTCGTCGTCGTCGTCGTCGTCGTTATAGCTGCGCTGTATCTGCTGGTGTATTGATTTCATCGTTGTCATTGTGGCTGATGTTGCCGCTATCATCTTTAATTGTCTCGTCACTTCTGCGCTGTTATTGTAGTTGTCCTTGCGGTTGTAAGTGTTGCTCCCATTGTGGTTGTTGTTGTCGTCGTCGTCCGCCTCCTCCTCCTCCTCCTCCTCTTCCTCCTCCTCCTTCGTTTTCTTCTTCTTCTATTACTTCTTCTACTACTTCCTCTACTTGTTGCTCGTGTTTCTCTTTTGCCAGTTTGATGTCAATGCCAATATCGCCATCGTCATTGTCGACATGGATAATTCAATTGAACAGTGATATTAGATGAGCGTTGTGCTAACACCTGAGTACAGTAGACGTGCCAAATTTTAATTAAACAAAAAGATGTATCTGGGCATATTTAGTCTACCTGTATAGATTGTCCAAGGACAACTCTGCTGTCCATGTTAAACACCGCCTCCTATTCATAAAGAATTTTATGTTCATTTATACCATCTGTGCCAAGGACAAACTATGTGTAAGACTGACAATAACCTTAGTACATAACAACTACTATGGCACGTAGTGTGTCAAACAAACACTGACCAATGGACACAGAAATTAGCTTATCTAGCGAAAAAATAATTGGCCTCGTTATCACTACTGTCGTGGGCGCCGATCCGGTAATCGTTAACATTCTCGTGCAAAACACGTGAGCATCTCGCGTAACCGTAATAATAGCCGGCACGCCCCCTTTTACGTAAACCGTATAAACATCATTAGTGACCCACTCCAGGCGGCCACACGTTCGCCAGTAAAACCTGCCTAAAGCGGACACATTTTGGGCCATCTAGAAGTGGACCGTGCCAACATATGTTTACTTAATATAGAACTAAGTAAGTTTCCATGCATATGCAGTTTATTTTTTATTTCAAGATGGTGGTTCTTTAAGAGGGGTGGTCGTAAGAGCACACGTCATAATGAATCACCATCTTCAGGCCCTAATTTCAGGTATCCGTTAAAGACAGGTTTGAAGCAATCACATGGGATGTGAAGGTGGGTGGGAGACCAGTAAAAGAAGCAAAATTAACGGACAGTTTGCATATAGCTTGAATTACCGACGCTATCTGTCAGGTATTTGTGCAGGTTACCTAACGGTTACTTTACCTTAAGGGACCCACAAAGGTCCGACTATTGTGGAATCAGAAAAGCTTTTAAGGGCCTCATTAGTGGTAGGTGTGGATCTCAGCGGGCGGTACCTGGTCTTTTTCACAGAAAATCGTATTTAAAATGGACAAACATGGTTTTAAATGCTGACTATTGTAGACGGGTTGGAGTGGTCTCTGGGTGGTGGGTGGGGTGGTGGTGGGGTGAGGTGGGTGGGTGGGATTTAGTTAGGTGGTGTGATGAACATAGGGCGGAGGTGAATCTGACTGTCCATTGGTCAATGGCCCTTGAAGGGGGGGGGGAGATAGTTATTTGGGTTGTAGTGGACTAAAATGATGGGTGCGGTGAATGTAATGGCGACGCAAACTATGTTTGAAGCGCTTCAACATTCATTCAGATTACTAGCTCCAATAATACAGAAGTAATTATTTTAGTGCGTGCGCCGTGCGTGCGTGCGAGTGCGCGCGTGCGAATCATTATGAAGAGATTTAAACTTTGACTGTTGACCATTAACCACTCCAGGCCTACTACGCGACAAATTGTCAATTATCTCTGACCGTTGACCATTGTATGGGCCAAATGGTCAACGAGACAGAGAAGACTAGGCAGACGGACACTGGATACATAACAAGACTTTATGTAAACAGTAACCGATGCTGATTTAAAGATAACGTCAGAGTAATCGACTGAAGACTTAATTGTGCGTCTGTCTGAAATATTTAAATTAGAATAATTAGGCACTTAGGCTAATAGACCCATTTTCAGGCTGAATTAGAACTTTACCCAGAAACATGCTATTAATAAAGCGACATATGACATTTTCCCAGGTTAATTCAAATTTTGCCGTGGACCGATGTCTTAGGCTGTGTTCACACTTCACACTAGAGACTTAATCTGGAGTTACACCATACTTCAGTATGGAGTTACTCCGGATTAACTCGATAGTGTGAACACGGCCGAACAAACTTAAATGTGGACAGTCAGGGATCTACGGGCAGACGCTGACACAAATCGTTAACCCACAGAGAATGAAAGAGTAGTTTATGCCAAATACGAATGTAAGAACTGGCGTTTTAAGCTAATTTGAAGAAGTCGTGATGCTGTGGTCAAGCAGAGACCAAACAAACATTCGAGGCAGTAGCGCGTCAAGAGACAGTAGCGTCAAGTAGAATCATAGAATAACGACAGCTGAGGTCCAGCAGACACGTGTCAATGCACGCCCATTACTCACCAGTCATTAAGCCTGACAGAGCCAGACAGACACCAATTAAAGATGCAGACTGGGTATTGGATAGCATTATGCAATGATGATATTAATTATTGTACTCTTATTTGTGTCAATTAATTAACTTTATACATCATAGGCCTACAGTACATGGTATAAATAAGTGAACAGGTTTTCAAAATAAAAACAGAAACACAGCACAATTTTGAACACGACGTCAGAAATGTTCTGCTAAATATGTTGTACTTAATTTGATTAAAAGCCATAACTGTCTTAGGAAACAATAATTCCATTCAGAATAAGTCCAAAATATTCAACAGTATGTATTATATATTTTTTGAAAAACATTCTAAGTTATTTCTGAGCAATTTAATTAACTTTTTATCGCTTGAAACACTAGTCTCAAGTTCAAAACAGGCATGCAGAAGCCCAGTAAAATATTTTGAAACTAATTCGACTACTTAAAGTAATTTCAGAATATTCAACATAACATTCCTTACATCATAACGAATACTTCGTTTCTGGTCAGTAAGGAAGAACAGGCTAAGCGAATGGGTGACTAGTTTTAAGAGGGGTGAGTGGGTGGGTGGCCGAGTGGGTGGATATAATCCGACTATCTTGGCAGGTCTGATAAGACTGGTGGATATGAATAGAATAGGAGGATGGATGGATAGATGTGTGAAACCTCTATCAGCCTATAGTATAAGGTATAACTTATCGCTTAATGATCTGATTTTAGATGGAGGAGTGATAGATGAGTGACTGGATGGACGGTTTAGTGAATGATATTTTACATTTTCAACAACATAATTTAGCACCTACTGGACCTTTCCAGTTTATCCGTCCATCACATGACGTCACAATGAACTACGTGACCCGTAGGATGACGTCATAATCAATGACGTCATGAATTACGTAGATACGTACGTCACGAACGCTTAATTGATGACGGACTAAGCGTTGCTATACGAATTGTATGTCTACTATTTAATAAACATGCTGTTGAATATTTTGAAACTAATTTGACTGTGCGCCGTGGCTGCCATACACAACAGAGCCCAGTCAAATTAAACAGCTTACTTGTACAGTTTACTGGAAATTGATAGTCAGGCAGTTCAGGATCGATCGATCCCAACATGAACGAGGAGTGGTAGGAACAACCGTTTTCTCTGCTATGCACCGCGTAGTTTTAGAAGTAATACTATGAATCAGCTTGCATAAAGTTGAATCTTCTTCCCCCTACTAACTAGCTTTTAAATGACTGCAATGTACATGTAAGTGTACGAGCTGTAAACATGAACTGTCTTTTAAATGCAAGAATTAACAAACTGTTGACGCTAGAACACTATAATAGAAAGATCTTTGTTGCTGTTTTCTAATTTTAAATTTGACCATAGTATACTTGATTGGCGACAACGAGCGCTAAGGTTGGTGCCTCTCAAAAGGAATATTAGAAGAAGAAGAAGAGGAATATTTACCCTGACTTCAGGGGTGAGCCAACAATGGCTGGAATTACAGATACAGAACAGTGGGTGAAGCTTAGCTAGAGATGTGATGGGAATAGTTAAAACTGGAAAGATAAATTATGTGTGACATGTTACGTAATTAACTTACATATCCATTACCAATTATAATTAGTTCTTCCATAATAGCACAAATGCTGCCTAGAGGTTCAGCCGTACGTATTACTTAATAAAACACCAATTATATTCAGTATTACATAATTTTAGATAACCCTATTAAACCAAAAGTATTAGCTTTCTTGTTTCAGTTTCATATTCTGCCCTATTTTGATAATCATAAATAATATATGGTTTTAAGATACGTTTTAAATCGTCTGAACCCTTTTATGACGAAACCGGCCAAAACCGGCCTCTGCAGTAATCTTGAGAAATGTTCATTATAATCTAAATTCTGATGACCCCCCACAAAATGACCACTATAATTTTAGTACTTTGTTAATTGAGATGGCCGTACAATAACAGTAATAATTCTGTCAGTACTAATTATGAAGTACGTGTAAATAATAACTGTAACTTTCATAATAATTCTAAGTCACTGCTACTGCTACTGCTACTGCTACTACTACTACTACTACTACTACTACTACTACTACTACTACTACTACTGCTACTGCTACTGCTACTGCTACTGCTATTGCTATTGCTAATTCTAATGCTAATGCTAATGCTAATGCTAATGCTAATGCTACTACTACTGCTGCTACTACTGCTGCTACTACTACTACTACTACTACTACTACTACTACTACTACTACTACTACTACTACTACTACTACTACTACTACTACTACTACTACTACTACTACTCCTGCTACTACTACTACTACTACTACTACTACTACTACTACTACTACTACTACTACTACTACTACTACTACTACTCCTGCTACTACTACTACTACTACTACTACTACTACTACTACTACTAATACTACTACTACTACTACTAGTACTACTACTACTACTACTACTACTACTACTACTACTACTACTACTACTACTACCACTACTACTACTACTACTACTACTACTACTACTACTACTACAACTACTACTCCTACTCCTACTACTACTACTACTACTACTACTACTACTACAACTACTACTACTACTACTACTACTACTACTACTACTACTACTACTACTACCACCGAAAGCACAAACAGTGGTTATATAACTAGATAGACACCAAAATATGTAATTATGAATTGATATATAATGTCTGATCGCCATAACATTTATAATTTCTGTAAATTCATATTCCCCATATGCCATTATGTGGCCTGGGTGTAAATAAAATATCTGAATCTGAATCTGCAAGGCCAAGTGAAGACTATTTTTTTTAGACATTCGATAAACAAATATTATAATTTTTTGACACAATTTTGTCACTAAAGGGTTAAATTCATTTTAACTGATAGTTTTGTAAGGAGTTAGGGCAATTACGTTTCTGGTTGAGCCTGGGGGGTATTAAAAAGTAACTTTGTCGCAAATATGAAAAGTGATGACAGGTATGTTATATTAAACAGGCAGGCCTATATTGTATACAAGTTCTGTCAAAGAGTATGTCACTCACAGACCAACGCATAAGTCCCTACTGACAGATATCTTAAAAGCAGAATACTAAGCGTCCCTCAGTCGCTAAAATATATCCGTAGCATAAACAAAACGCTACTTCAAAATTGTGATGTTTTCAAAACCTGAAACAGCCACTTATGAATTCATATCCCGGAGGTATATACGTTTTGTTTTCTACGCGATTGAATAACCGGTTACCTGCTATATGCGTAAATAGGCCAGTTCCAATTTTATCAGGTCGTTCGTTTTGTGAATGATGATGCTGAACGTAGTTGCTAGTTATGACAGCGGCGACATTCAGCATAATCATTCTCAGAATGTAAACAGGGTATGAATCTAAATGATGTACAAATTCAGTAACAAACGGGTAACGCTGATGTTGAGCAGTCATAGTAAAAACAGGTAGATTGGCCTCAATTAGAGGATCCTAGCTGTCATATCATTCAGGTGTGCCTATGTATAATGATAGGCCAGCTCTCAGGTATGTAGGACCTATGCATAATACACACTATATATCGCCACGTCTGGAATCGGTCCCAATATCACAACTGATCTGTGAAATTAGTGAAATAAAACGATTAAGTTATAGTCTAAAAGTTGATCTATTCTTTTTTTGAATAAGGGTTCCCCACGCGACAGTCATCCAGGCGTTGATCTCTGATTTTCTGCCACGATCAAGCTAGCCTATAGCAGCTACTGACTGCGATTTCAAATATAACCTGCCCGTGTCAACCGACGTTCGTTCAGTGCGCGAGTGTGTCGCGCGATTGAACGCGGTCGTTGTCGTCTGCAAACATGGCTGTCTGACAACGTAGTGACGCTTCCCTGAGAACGTTTTAATGTGGAGTGTAGCTAGTTAGTTAGTATTGGATATTCACGTGAAAAAACGCATGTACTCGGATTTATTATATATCGCGAGTTTTGTACACGAGAAAATACAAACCATTGTGGCTAATTCTTTTATGTTTACCAGATGACAGCCGAATTTCATCTGTCAGCAGACAACAAGTTATACACGCCATTAACCTGCGCGTGTTTGATTGAGCAGGTGCAGGAGCTTAGATTTTAAAGTGTTCTTGAGATCGTAGCCTCAGTAAAGCATCTTTTTGGATGAAATTTAACGGACATTTAATTATAAACAGCTAATTAATAATACAAATTTGTCAAACGGTGTGATTCTCTAACTAGCTTTTTGTGTGGTAAGGAAAATTAAGATAGCACTTAATAACTTAACACGTTTTAAAGACTAATTAAAACTTACTGTTGAATAATTTGACCATAATTGAATTGAAAGACATTGCTGCCTAAGGCAGCAATGTCTTCCAATCCAATTATGTTCAAACTATTCAGCAGCACATTTCTTACATTGTGTTCAAAATTGTACTAACGAACATGTTTGTGTTCATGTTTTGGAAACTTGTTGCCTTATTTATGAGCTATACTGTAAGCCAAATAAATACTTGCTCTTGATTACTCTACACCTGTTTAAAATTGTGCCTATATGACAAACTTTTAAAACAGTGTGATAAAAGAATATATACATATATAAATGATCTAGTTGTTTACATTTTATGTCATTCTTTCATTCTGTCACATGTATTTCTATGCATACGTTCTTCGCAAAATGTAATATATCGATTTGGATATTGAGTTTTCTTCTCATAGGCCTATAGATATAGTCTAAGCATTCAGATTCCCTCAAAATGTCTTATATATGCTTATATATTTAGATCTTCAATACAAGTGGCAGGATAGCAACAACGTAGGTATGAGAGCCGATATATAGTCTTTAGGGGTAAGACTACTGCGTGACTGAATCTCCCCTGCAGATATATAGGCATATGTGTTCATTTATTATGGATACGGAAGTTTGTGATTACAAGGACATATTCAAGTGGATATAGATATTGTATTTCTTGATGATTAAAACCATGACGGATGTATTATTAATAAGAGCTCGTCACCGACGATACAGTTTGGATTACCAAAGCCTGTGAAGCGAGCACACCTGCGTGCACGATGCGCGTGCATCAGGCGGACAACAGGGGATTTCTGCTGCTGCTGTTGTCGTCGTCGTTCTATCGTCGGCGTTCTTGGTGCAACCGTCTCTCCGACAGAGCAGGTCAACCAAGGTTATCGATCATCGAGCTTCTATATTGCTCTCTCCTGGGGCTCTTGTGTTTGACAGGCCGCGTCACGTCAACACCAGGTGAGCATATGGTTATAATCTACCTGTCACACGTGATCCATAGATCCAACAATTAATTACTAAGGATAGATCATCTGTCATATATATATATATTAAATCTATAGAAATGTATCTATTTCAAATTATATAGTCATGACCGTTTTTGTACAATATTATTAAATTTATCTCCCCGTGAAAAGTTTGGGATTTGGAATGACAAAGATTTGACCCACTAATGTTAACAACAACAACAACAACAACAACAACAACAACAACAACAACAACACTATTTTGTTCCTTACCAATTATGAATTCCACTTATATTTTGATGGAAGTAATGCATATGGGCTGCTGAAAGTTGCTGTTGTTTTAGATAGCGACAGCTTTCAGCAACATTCTCTGCAAACCAGACAGCAATTAGTACAGAACTGTGACAACATTGGCTAATATAAGCTGTCGATTTAGTTAGGTAATATGGACTGGTTACGCCAGAATCACGCTTCAGTGATAACTCTAATCCATAGACGTAACCGCCTGTCTGCTGAGTTGCTACAGACTTAATTTTCCATGGTGTAAACTTTAGATATGCGGAATATTTTGAAACCAATTTGACTGAAAGTTGTTGGTGGCTAAGCCACCAACAACTTTCAGTCAAATTGTTTTCAAAATATTCAACAGGTCCAGAGTTAATGCCCATTAAAATTATTGTCTGGTGCCTTGGAGCAGTAAGACAATATTAATCTTCGCAAATAGTCTAAACTCCTTCCTGTATGTGCATCTGCTTGCCAATGAGCCATGCGGGGCCTACAGCACAGCTTAGACATAACTCAACCCGTTTATAAATCAAAATAAAATGTACTATTGAATATTTTAAACATAATATGATTTGAAGACTTCGATGCCTAAGGCAGAAATTTCTTCCAATCACATTATTTTCAAAATATTCAAGAAAACATTTCTTCTGTCGTGCTCAAAATTGTACTAAATAACATGTTTCTGAGCTGTATTTTTAATCCAGGGGTCATCCTAGCCTCATCTTCCGGTGACACATCCGGATAAAAATGGTTATGTCATGTTTGGGGTAGGGGTTAGGCGAATAATATTGGAATCTCTGTTGGCGCTTGACACTGCGCAGAACAAAATCTACGATAATGCGTTTGACAAATAGATCTAATCCAAAATGACGTTAAGAAACCCAGTTAAATCTTAATTACGAACGAAACAAAATGAAATTAATTATGCTACAAATTAAGTCGAATGAGACCGAGATGCGTGAGAAAAATTAAACGAGACGAAATTGAGGAAAGAAGATGAAACGAATAATACTGAACGTGCGGGAAGATGGAAGAGGGAATGCGTACAGCTCATAAATAAGTTAAAAAAATTCCACAAACAAAAACGGAATCATTTTAGTTAGTACAATTTTGAACACGATGTACGAAATGTTCTGTTGGATATTTTGGACTTAATTTGATTGGAAGTGATTGCTGCCTAAGGCAGCAATGGCTTCCAATCAAATTAAATCCAAAATATTGAACAGTACATCTTATTTTGCTTTGAAAATTTCTGAGATGCATCGTGCGATGAAAAGAGGAAAATTGTTCAAAGTATGTTTTCTACAATTATGCTCAGATCGAATTTTGTGCTTTGACATGTTTCGAATATATATTTTTTCATGTACTCAGTATATTTGATCTGGAAGTTCAAAACCTCACATCCCACAGATCCTATAGACATAATGGTCCAATTTGGCGCCCTAGTTCAGGCTGTATATATAGAGTTCATGGAAGCAGCTCTTTTATCGGGTTAGAGGTCAATGCATGGGAATCAGAACGCAGAAGGAGAAGAAGAAGAAGTTGATGAAGAAGAAGAAGAAGAAGAAGAAGAAGACGACATTACATCATCACTTATGTCATAATGCGCGTGTCAGCCATAATAAAACTAATAAAAACAGTCATAAAAAGTAGGTGATTTACCTATATCATTGGCACATCGTGTAAATATAATCTCGCTTTCTATTTTCTCCTAGCAAACCTGTGTAATAAACGATTTCTTTTTTAGCGCAAACTCTATTTCTTGCCACGAATTATGTCATTTGTGTGCATTATAATGCGATTGCTTGAAGGTTTGATCATCAACCATTCAAAGCCCCGAAGCTAGAAAATGTTCTGTTGCATATTTCAAACGTAATTTGATTGGAAGATCTTGCAGTGAAATTCTGTTCAAAATCTTCAATAGTTAACTTGTATGGTTGTTTTGGAATTGTGAAAATTTGAATTCAGTGTTAAAAGGAGTAATCGCTAGGATGTTAGGCTATAACATAAGTTCCTGTTTTACTGATTTTGATGAGCTAACTATCGTTATTAAAAAAAACCCGATCCAAAATTAATTCATTCTGGATTATTCTACCTCATTCAAAATACTAAAGGCAGAGACAAAGTATGTAGGCATATTTATACACCACGCTGTTTAAGAGGGTAGTATATTTGCTATAAGGATAAGCCGACC
This sequence comes from Chaetoderma sp. LZ-2023a, assembly GCA_034401795.1. Lineage (NCBI taxonomy): Eukaryota > Metazoa > Mollusca > Caudofoveata > Chaetodermatida > Chaetodermatidae > Chaetoderma > Chaetoderma sp. LZ-2023a. The sequence goes on from CM067366.1 coordinate 46,702,298, forward strand.
TAAGCAACTCTCAAGTGTAGTGGACAACGGCCCTACATCTGCACGAAGTGGTATATAACAATTAGTTATAATAAATATTTAACATATAATCTCTTAACTGACTATAATTTCAATGGGTAATAACTCGTGACCTGCTGAATATTTTAAAAACAATTTTCAGTCAAATTGTTTTCAAAATATTCAGTATGACCAGAGTCCAACTCCCATGGAAAATGGAGCCTGTAGAAATTTAGCATGCGGACAGTTAATCGACAATATTGGGCAGTGGCCGGGTTTTGAAGGTTATACGAATGTCGTGTAGGCTACCAGGCAATGGGTCAGGCATGCCTGACTGATGTGATTGGGTCTACAATTAACTCACATTAGTTTGCCAGCACATTAATGGCAATGCCCTATGCAAACATTGGGATTTTCTGAAAAATGTTGTAAAACTACAGACAACATTCTATACGCTTTAGTCGCCATTTGGGGATGACTGTACGATGTAATTGAGATTTTGTGGTTAGATCAGTGCCGGCTTCAGTTGGTGTGAGACCCTAGGCTGGAGCCCCTAAGAGTACTATTTTTAAATATAAACGCTCCGAAATGCTATCAGAGGTCTATTTGGCATAATTTTTATTAATTATTAATTGGTCAGGATTTTGCAAGAAAATTTGAATTTTTGAAGGCCAAGAGAAGACAATTTTGTAGGACAATATCATTCTCTCGTCCTGCAAATGGACATTCCTCAGCACCACTGTAGGATTATTTTGACCATCAAAGTGATTTTAAATAGGCAATAAGAGTCATGTCTTCGCAAAGCCAATTTCCAGTTGCAGGTGTGAAGAATATTTTTGAAAATTTACGACTGGAATGACTGGCTCGGTTACCGAGTCAGTCATTCCAGTGGTAAATTTTCAAAAATACTCTTCTCTTGGACTGCAAATGGCCATTAACAAAGACGACTTATTACTGTAGTGTACATGGTACCGAGTTTATCTCTTCGTTGCGCTACGTTACGTAGTCCATAGAAAAACCGTTAAATTTGTGTTGTTATTTTGTTTAAAGCGCGAGGCCCTAGGCTGTCGACTAAGTAGCCTAGTAGTTAATCCAGCCCTGGGTTAGATGGAGGTAGGGACTGTGCCTGTAATGGTGGATGATGTGAGGGTATAATGGCGGTGTGATCTGGGTGGATAGTGGATACAACATGTGTGGTGTAGGGTATGATGGCCGTGCTGTGTGGTGTGGGGTATGATGGCCGTGCTGTGTGGTGTGGGGTATGATGGCCGTGCTGTATGGGGTAGGATGAGTGTGTGATGTGGGTTACAATTCTGCAATGCGTGTGCGACGTGGGGATGCGATGGAGCAAGTATCATAGATGTTTTTATGAAGATACTTAATGAAAATTAAGATTTTAAACTTTAAACTTTTAAAATTTATCTTTAATACCCTACGTCGCGTGAATCTGTAATTTATTCGCCCATTAAGATAAAGCCGTTAATCAAAAATGCTCTTCAAATACAATATTGTTGGTATATATTCTTTGCTTCAATTGTTAGAAAAATGAAATAGCAGTGATTAATAAGATAACTTGATGTAAACAAGTCTAACACAATTCTATTATAGACACCCAGGCGGGTATCCAAGACGACACAACTTAATGTTTCGTTTTGCTTAATACACAGTCGAACCTGTCTTTAATGGGCATTGTATGGTCAATCAAAAAGTGGTCCACTAAGCCAGTTGAACACTTAATACAACTCATTCAGCGGTCCAACATATGGAGGTTCTTACGACCACCCGTCTCAAAGAACCACAGTCGTTTGGCCCCAAAAGCAGATGCCCGCTATACACAAGTCAGACTGGTGTATGTATATTCCAGTATAAAGTTTAGCTTGTCCCCTGCAGCGTAATTTAAAACACTGCACGTTTTCTAAGCTAAATATTCGCCAGAGACAGCTATGGTTATGTAATTTAAAATCTAGGCTACGCGTAATGTATATATAATTTGAATATCAGTCCATATAGATTTATAATTCCCAGGCTTATGAAATTATACATGGAGATGGTGGACTTGATATTGCAATACATTAATGCAATATAACGCCTGACATTCAATCTGCATACTTATGAAGTGTGGGTCGAAGAATATTTTACGTGAGGTGGGATCGGGCAGCAAAATGGATGGTTGTGGTATATGTAGCAAATCTTCTATCATGGAATTTAGGGAACGAGAAATCCTGAGAAATTAAAATTACATGAAGTCTATCTAAAACATTGCCTAACAGCTTCAGCCAAATTAGTTTCAAAATATTCAACCGCTAGAATCTGTCTACACGTATCATTGACCTGAACATGAAATAGACGCAATATTCATAAGATCATTAGGGAGAAGGAAGGTGCGAACTCTAGGATGGATGGACCGTGGGTGGGTATATGCAAGCACCCATCACCCCTCCATGGGCCCGCTTCAGTTTATATCAAAATGGTTTAATTCTTCAACAGTTGTATTTTGAGAGCGATTTGACTGCCGATTGATGCTGTTTACATCTACTTCATTAGAAGATATCAAATAAGTCCCCTAGCGATTAGAACATACGATTTACAAAGTAGCCTTCGAAGTCTACTTTCTAATTGATATTTACCAATCTCGGTTAATAATTCTGATTTTAGATCAGAACACGGAGATCCTCTATATAATGCACCTTTTCAGTTTATCCATCAATCATATATGACGTCATAACCAACTACGTGTTACGTAGGCTGACGTCACAATCAATTACGTCATGAATGACATAGCTAAGTTCGCCACGAACCCTTAATTGATGACGGACTATAACCGTTGTTGTACGAATTGTATGCCTTTATTATTTAATAAAGATGCTGTTGAAAATTTTGAAACTAATTTAACTTGGCACCGCTGCTGCCATAGGCAGCAACAGTACCCAGTCAATTTAGTTTCAAGATATTCAACAGCTTACCTGTATAGTTTTATGGAAATTGATAGTCAGGAAGTTCAGGGATCGATCGATCCCAAACATGAGCGTAGTGTTGGTGGAGCTTAGCTAGAGATGGGCGGGGCATAGCTAAAAGTGGACACCTCAATTATGATACGCTATATTTGAAATCCTGTCTTATACATCTATAGCTATCTATAGACAGCGATCGAGTCAATTTGCCATATCAAAATGATGACGTTTACATGTCGAACTCTTTATATAACATGTTTGTTTTCCTCTTATCGTTTTACGACACGCTTTACATTCCGTATGTTAGCTAACTGTCTACAGGCCTCCTGTATTTCTGCAGACTACATTTTCCATGGGCTCTAACTCTGGACACGCTGATTATTTTGAAAACAATTTGACTGAAAGTTGTTGATGGCGAGGCCACCAACAACTTTCAATCAAATTTTTTCCAGAATATTCTTCACAACCGGCGTTATTGCCCATTGAGATGATTGTCCGGTGGCTCGAAGTAGTCAGGCAGATTAATGTTATCGTCATCTTGCACAAATGCATTTTGCATAATTCTAAACGTTAAACCCTCTTGCGTCAACTTAACCATTTAATGGTCAAACTTACCAAAAAACAGGGTCCTTCAGACATGGCTATTTGACAGGCCTAGGGAAGGGTAACCGAGCCAGTCATTCTAGTGGTAAATTAGAAAAATACTCTCCTCTCGGCCTGCAGACAGACACTGGCTAAGTAAAAACTTTAATTGTCTTTACCACTACCCATTTACGGTCAAGCCGGCGAAAAAAAATTCAGCGGTAAATTTACAAAAATAGTCTTCTAAAATTAAAATATCTTGAAAAATATTGACCATCAAAATGTTTAATTGATATATCAAGTAGTATTTTGAGCGCTCTGAGGCGCAGTTGACACAAGAGGGACTAAGCGGTGGACCATCTTGAGAAATTAATATCATCTTTCAACACCTCCAATGTCAAAATGAACCTCAAATTATCTAGTTTATGTCGCTACATAAATGTGACATATTATATACGCTGAGCAGCAAAAGGATTTACGCGTTTTGTTTGTACACTTCAATATAGAGCGTGCCTTTTTAACTAACATATACCTTATATAGGGTCTATTTGAGTATTTCATATACTTCTTTGTTGTCTTGTCTACGGCGTTAGTTACTTAGGTTTTCGTAGGTTAATTTGGTTGAATATATGTTTAAGATTACGATAAACGATTTCTGTTATAAACACCGGCTTATCAATATCTTTACTATGCACGTTCGATAGACGTGTTTGTCCAACAAACATACGCACACATGTACGTGTACAAACACGTGCTCTCATTCTCTCTCCCGCCCACCCACACGCATCTTCCTCTCTCCGTCCCGTCTCTGCTTCAATCCCTCCGCAACCCACCCTCCCTCCACCGATTTACCCTCTCTCCCTCCATATCTCCCTACCTCCTCTCTCTCCCCCTCTCCCTCCCCTCCCTCCCTCCCTTCCTCTCTCTCCCTCCTTCCTCCCTCTCTCTCTCTCTCTCTCTCTCTCTCTCTCTCTCATCAGCACCCCCACCCTATCGCTAGCTCGCTTGCGCGCTCGCTCTAAAAAATCCAAATGTATACAAGGATGCCGAATTAATTACTTCTAATTATTAACACGCAATTATAGTTGATGCCTAAGCCCTAACTCTAAAGTACTGTTGTCCTCCTAGTCCATTAAATTTTGAACGACATTCCCACGGCTATCAGGAATAGGGAATAACCAAATGACAGTTTTGACACCAGCACACGTCTCGGTATTCCTTTGCTCCAATTCTATTTCAACACCTCGCCCACCGTATTGTCAACAATAGAAATTATTTGTATTTTAACTTCGTGGCTTGTAGCAAGTTGATAAAATCTGATACTCAATCTTCCACGTGTTATCCATCTGTGAGGCTGCGAAGTTCATTGATGTGGTCACGATTCTCTGACGAATACAATGGTAAGAATAAGATCCATTTTCACATGTGATGTTGTGAGTCGTGACGTCAAGAATGGTACTAGCGCATGCTTTGTGTAATTTTACGACTGGATCCCTTGTTCACGGTTTTAAATACAAATTCTGTTATAATTTCGGCAAAGTCAAAGATTTTAATTGCTTTCCCGACACGTGCAACAATTGTTATGTTATTGCTCTTTGCCCAATTTCAAGGGAAATAACAAACACGCTTTCTGATTATTGGGATGAAAATTTCCTCAGTCAGCAACAGTTTTCAGCCAAATTGTATTCAAAATATTCAACAGGTCCAGAGTTATTGGCCATTAAAAGTATTGTCTGGTGCCTTGGATCGGCCAGACCATTAATATTAATCTTAGCAAATAGTCTAAACTCTTTCCTGTATATGCATCTGCTAGCCATGCGGGGCCTACAGCACAGCTTAGAAATAACGTAACACGTTTCTAAATCAAAATAAAATGTACTATTGAATATTTGTAACATAATATGATTTGAAGACATCGATGACTAAGGCAGCAATGTCTTCCAATCACATTATGTTCAAGATATTCAAGAAATCATTTCTGACGTTGTGTTCAAAATTGTACGTCAACTGCATAGATTTTCTCAAACATCGTGTAATTTATCAATACCCTGATTTGCTAGCTTAATTATATAGCTATTGAAATAGAACAATAACAGCAGTTGTTGCCATAGCAACTGGTTTGTTTTCATTTAATATCTGTGTGCCATGACAACGGATTCATAGATTTTTTGTTCTCTGATGCGCAAAGCGGTGACGTAATGTTTAATCGAAACTACTTATTTTTAAAGTGCTAAATGTTGTTATTTTTAGTCACACGCGGCACGCCACATCCCTACCCACCCGCTTCCTTCTAGCTCTATAGCTCCTATCATCCACATCTCTATCTCTCTCCCTCACTTCATCTAGTTCAATTTGACGATGGTGCTGATGATGATGAAGATGTGATGATGATGATGATGTGATGATGACGAAGACGACGACGAGGACGACGACGATGACGACGACGATGATGATGATGATGGTGCGGCTGCTGAGTGACTGTACTCTGCAGCTTAACCATTCAACACTCATATCAGCCAAAAACGGCTTCTGCGGGTGGTCTTGAGAAATGTCCATTTGCAGACCAAGATAAGACTCTTTTTGAAAATTTACCACTGGAATGACTGGCTCGATAAACGAGCTAGTCATTCCAGTGGTAATTTTTCAAAAATAGTCTTATCTTGGTCTGCAAATGGACATTTTCTATGAGAAAATTGAAATTTTCGTGAACAAATTCACGGGTGACGTGAACAAATTCACGGGTGAAAACCTCTTTCAACTGCAATCAGTTTTTTAACCTTCCTCACTGTGGCTCGTCCACTGCGCGTATCATTAGCTCCTTCAAGTTCTTTCTCGTCTTTAGTGGTCCTCGATTACTTTCTTTGAGGTCTGATTGCAAAACACTTAGCAAGTTGACGTTGTGACGTTTGTTGTGTGTCTGGGTTAAAGGTGCCATATTCACATCAGAATGCCTGAAATTAAAAAATTATTAAAATTGTGTACTTGTAGACGCTTACATCGCGTGCCTAGATGTAATGAAATGAAATAAATCTTAACATATTATGATTTCAATACGAATAAATTAATATAATATTTTTAGTTGTGAATTCGAATTAGGGACTCGTGTCTCTAATTCATTTTCAGAACTTAGAAAAAATTATATGAATTTATATGGAATGAAATCATCATATGTTAAGATTTATTTCATTTTATTACATCTCAGTAACGCTTAGTCTGTCATCAATTAAACGTTCGTGACGAACTTATCTACACCATTCTTGGCGTTATTGGTTTTGACGTCATCCTACACGTCACGTAGTTGGTTATGACATCATATGATTGATAGATAAACTGGAATCCTCAATTACAAAATTGATGCAAATGTGAACATGTTTTCAAGGTTATTGTAACAAGAGCCTGCGCGTGCACCTGCACTTAGATCATTGTCACGTCGCTTCCTGACTCATCAAACATCAGTTCGTGTGCGCATGGTAATCGATTGGAAGGAGCTGGTTCTTAGAATTAGACAATTGAAAATTTTATTCAAGACGTATAAGGCTCTATAGAATTTTGCCACTCGAAACGAGAAGAATCGTCAACATCGCTCTCATATATGCACTATTAATTTTAATTGCGACTCTAAACTAATGTACGTAGGTCTGAACATTTTGAACAATGCCTGTCAAATGTTTAGACATCTCTGACAAAACTGTATTCAACAGCATGTTTATTAAATAGTCAAGACACACAATTCGTACAATAACGCTTTCGTCCGTCATCAAGTAAGCGTTCGTGACGAACTTATCTACGTCATTCATGATGTCATTGATTATGACGTCGTCCTACACGTCACGTAGTTGAATATAACACCATATGATGGATGGATAAACTGGACACGTCCAATCTCACATAGGCTAGCTGATAGCCCATTGCATAACAATCATTAAACCATCACATGACATTTTATATCCATCTAGTGTAATTAAGTTTCACAATTAGTGAGGTAAGCTGAAACAATGTAGGCCCCCCCCCTCCGCCTTTTACACCCCCTCCCCCACGCCACCCTAAACCCCTACCCCACCTCATCTGATTTACGAATTGTGACCTATATTTAGCAGCCATAATGCGTACTAGTAATGAAGTATGTAACTATCTTGTTATTGACAAAATGTTGTTAAATGGAATATGATGATGCAATTTCAAAGAAACACTCGGGAGATGCATTTATCGATCAGAAACAATTTACTATTCTGACTTTGTAAGATTTTGCTATGTTTTGTTGCGCATTGATTAGAACTCACTATAGTCAAATAATAATACAAAATGGTCAGAAAATAGCAGCATCGACCTGAAAATTCGAAATAATAGTTTATGTGAGAAACAAAATCTCAAACTCAAATCTTAGTACACTCTTAAAGTCAGAATGTTTCACCTTCGTGACGAACTTTTCAATTTTCTTGAGTCGTGGCGGAGCTACACCATTCTGAAACTCTTTCCAAATGAGATCTTGATAAAGACGTGTGACAAATCCAATACTAAATGGCTACTCTTTATCAAAGAGCCATAGCATAGTCTTATTCGGTCTTCAGCCGACATCCAATAATTCATTGCGCTTACTACTTACTGCTTAACGTTATCCGGAACATTGTTCCTGGTACAGATTCCGGTTAACGTTAAACAGTAGTAAGCGCAATGAATTATGGGATGTTGGCTAAAGACCGAATGGGCCCCAAAGCCATTTCCGGTGGTAAGTAGTTCGAGCTCACGTAAATAATATCCACTTTTGGTGTTTTCTTCGCAATACAGACAACTTTCTTGTCTGTGAGGGTAGATGGTTATAGACAACATTTTGTATTGAGACTGTGGGGCAATTAATATTGGTACAGATACAGAACAGATTGTTTAGTAACTTGCACTCAGTTCAATTCGGTTGAGAAGACATGGTAATACTAATTATCACGTTATCCATCCACCCACAATGCCACCATCCACATCGCCAAACGATCTCAAGATGGACCAATCAGAAAGCTCGCTATCATCCCAATAGCAACGCCACGTGTCACGATGACAATTACGCTGTCATGGCTGACTGCATTTGCGTTCCATACTAATTAATTATCACCGAACCGTAGAACAATTAGCATGCCAGCGTAATTAACGATGTGGAACGCGTAATTGATTCTTGGACGTCTAGAATGCCGACTTGGTAAGGAAGTAATACGAATGCGAGGAGGACTCGACTGGTGCAGTCTTGGTGTATTTTTGTGGGTGATGTATGAGTCTGGTATCTGGTACTTTCCACTGATGGACAGATAACCAACGTGGCGGAACAAATTACACTTTTATAGATGTATTACACTTAAACATGTTTATAATAGGCGCTATATATGGGTCATCAGTCAATAATAGTTTGAACCCGTTGAACTCTGAATTCCCATAATTAATTTATCTCATTTTCAAGGTAACTGTACAGATAACATGTTGAATATTTTAAAACTAATTCGACTGGGAGCTGTTGCTGCCATAATATTTTAAAACTAATTCGACTGGGAGCTGTTGCTGCCTATGGCAGCAACAGCTCCCAGTCAAACTAGTTTCAAAATATTTAACCGAATATTTCTTAAATTGCAAATAATTTTTTTTAATCGTCCTTTCGAATGCAAAGGGTAAAAACTATCGTATATATTTTACGTTTTCTATTATAGGACAACTGATGTTTTAAAATTACCGAGTATCACAAAAGAAACTATGTACTGAGATTGCTTCAAGGGCGATTAAATCTCACGATACGTATTTGAATCAGTCTTAAAGCGCAACTGTCTTTCTTAATGTGTTAGAGGCATTTAAAATGTCGTAGACCTATAAAATACTTTTGAGATTTAAAGGGAAGCTGTAATACTTAAATGAATTACGTGTAAAAAGCAACGGCCGAATTTAAAAGATTTATAACTTAACGGACAGCTGGTATGTTTAATGTACACGTATTGGATTTTAAAGAGCTGCTGTCGTACTTAAGCGCCTTGTCGTAGTCTAACTGTCTGACCGCTACACGCCACCAGGCAACGATTTTAATGGGCAATAACTGTGGACCTGCTGAACATTTTGAAAACAATTTGACTGAAAGTTGTTGATGTGTTAGCCACCAACAATTCTCAGTCAAATTGTTTTCAATATATGCAGCATATCTAGAGTTAAACACCATGTAAAATGTAGCCTGCAGTAATTCAAGCCAGTCAGTATACGAGTAAGTTAATTATTTAGCAACAAACGTGAAATAGTTAGACCTTAAACGTTCCTTTAAGCAATCTTTGTTTACAGACTTTGAAATTCATATATGGGGTACGCCATATAGTACATTTCTATGGGTACGCCTGGCTGGCAACGTTTTCATTATGCGATTGCATAGAGTTATTATATACGGCTATGGATTACTGCCTGTAATTTATGATGGTACATTATAATGTCATACACGAACCAGGTTACTGCGTTTTATATGGTGTCTCGTAGATGGTAATCACCCACCCCACCACTCACCACATATTTAGTGTTTGCATAAACTGATGTGGATTATTTGAAAAAGACCCAATTTGATTGAAAGACGTTGCTGCCTAATTGTTTTCAAAATATTCCACAGACTGAATAAATCTAAAAAACTCAGAATGAATATTAATGATTATATTTTACACACAACATCCAACGTGCGAGGAAGGACTGGTTTCAGAGCGCGAGTTAATCCCCACACAGTGAACATATTGAAACGAATTTTCGCCAATTACCGTCCAACTCAATAAATAATTAAAAATTTCGGTATTAGTTTGAGGTCAAACCATGGCTGTACCAGATAAACCGAGACCTTTGCCAAATTTTAAACCCATAATGCCACTATAATATAAAGGTTTTCAGCGCATAGTATGATAAGGTAATACGCGAATACGTAAGTCTTGTAAGGCTATAAGTTGGTTTAGTCTACCCTATCAACAGCAGGTCAAGATATGAAATTTTTTTACGACGTGAGAAATGCACTCGATAGCAACATATTTCAGTCACACGAGTTACAAAATATTCAGCCAACGGTTGCCTTGGAATTTTCGTACTGTTCCCTCAGTGCACGCACGTACGCCCGCACGCAAACGCGCACGTGGGCATGTACCATTACCTAATCGAGGTAGTAACTTTTTAACCCCTGAAATTCCAGTCGGTCTCTCACTTCCAAGACAACGCTTGTGGGAAAGTTGTTGAGTATTTTGAAACAAGTCTTTGCAGCTAAATGAATTTCAAAATAATCAACAGAATATCACTTACATTATAAAGAATACGTCGTTTCTTGTCTGCGAGGCTAAAATAGTTAAAATGAAACATCTAGGCCGTGTTCTCACTAGAGACTTAATCCGGAATAACGCCATACTTCAGTATGGCGTTATTCCCGATTAACTATCTAGTAAGAACACGGCCTAAGATGCGACAATAAACTAAATTTTAACAATTAAACGTACCCATGTTTTAACGACTGTGTTTTAGAGACGCTATAAAATCCACACGTCACATAATTAATAAGTACGTTATAATTTTCTGTCTGCCAATACTGACATAAATAGAAAATTCATATGCATCACAAATTTTATTGTTTTTGAAGTTTATTATTTTTAATTTAAGCGACATATTGGTCTCTGGTAAAAAGTAATAAATATCAAATAACTTATCTATTCCAAAGGCTTTTAATTGGTGTCAGTTTTGTAAACGTGTTGCTAAACAGTCCTTAAGACAGAAAACGTTTCATAATAATTCGAGCAAATATTTATAAATCAATGGGCTGCCAGTTAACCCTTTAACCCTTACAGACCAGAACAGATAAGTTATTTTTGCCGTAAGGAACAGAGCAACTTGAGAGACACGTGATCTGTTGACCACCAACTTGCGATCCCACAACGGACCTTTCCAGTTTTTGCTACGCTCCGCCAATCTCTGGCTAAGCTTCAGCCACGCTTTTCCCGTGTTGAGATCAATCTATCGTTGCACTCTCTGAGTCTCAATTTCCGGAAAACTATACGGGTTAACTGTTGGATATTTTGAAACTAATATGATTGGGTGCTGTTGCTGCCTATGTTTATTAAATAGCCTACAATTCGTACAACGTGTCGGACTATTAAGCGTTTAAGCCGGACTAAATGGAGTCATTCATGCTGTAATTGATTATGACGTCATCTTACATCTCACATAGGTGATTATTACGTCATATGATAGATGGAAAGGTCCATACAGATGGTATATGCGCGCGTGCTTGCGCGCGTACGTGGTGTTATAATATATCTCTCTGGCGTTAACACCAAGTGCATTTGGAATAGATCCTTATCGGCTTATGTCATCTCAGCTTTGTTTGTACTGGGTCTGAGATGGTAGTGTGACGGTAAACAGAGAAAAGCCCCGGATAAATACGTCTCTCCAGAGAGCATCTCATGCGATATGGATGCTGATTAGGAGACGTAATGCACGGATCGTCATCTTTATAAAACAAACGATGAAAGTACGTCTTCAATCAGTCAGACAGACCTCTCCCTCGGTCCATCTCTCATTCCCTCTATCCCACAGCTATCACTCCCACAACTCTCTCCCGTTATACTCCCGTTATACCACTCCTCCTCTCTACCACACTCTCCCCCCCCCCCCGCCCCCCCCCACTCTCACCTCTCATCTCCCTCCATCTCGCGATCTCCCTCCCTATCACCCGCTGGATCTCCATTTGTACGTACCCCCCCCCCCCCCCCCCCCACCCCCCCACCCCCCCCACCCCCACACACATCTCTCTCTCTCCTCTCATCTCTCTCTCTCTCTCTCTCTCTCTCTCTCTCTCTCTCTCTCTCTCTCTCTCTCTCTCTCTCTCTTGCGCTCTCTCTCTCTCACACCTTCTCTCGCTCTCTTTCTCTCTTCCGCTGTCTCTCCCCTTTGCCCATCTCTTTCGACTCCCTCCTCTCCCCGCTCCCCTTATCTATCTCACCCTCTCGTTATTTCTAACCACCTTCTCTCCCACTATCACATTCTGCCTCCGTCTCCCTCCCTTCCCCCTCCATCCCTACTACCCTCGCTTTATTATATCTCTCTTTCTCTCTCACACACATTCTCTCTCTCTCTCTCTCTCTCTCTCTCTCTCTCTCTCTCTCTCTCTCTCTCTCTCTCTCTCTCTCTCTCTCTCTCTCTCTCTCTCTCTCTCTCTCTCGCCTCGCTCTCGCATATAACATCATAAATCATCAGTGAATTTGGGTGTAATGGGATTTGACGCCACACAAGTTTAAATACAATTCAGTTAATTTACTAAATAGAGACTCGAATCTGACCCCGGTCACGAATCTGACCCGGACAGGCGGCAGAAGTGACTGTATTATTTTATATTGAAATTTAAATTTAACCCTTTAACACTTATAGCTGGCCAAACAAACGCCTATCTACGGTAGTGGTCGTGAGTAATGACAATTTGCCGGACAAGGAAAGACTATTTTTGAAAAGTTAATACCGGAATGACTTGCTCGAAAACACAGTCAGTGATTCCAGTGGTAAACGTTAACAGAAAGTCTTCATTTGTTCTGCAAATTGACATTTTCTCTTAGAAAATTTAAATTTTCCTGAACAAATTTGATGATTAAATCTTTAATACCGAATTGCTATAAAATGTAATCCATCTAAATCTAAGTAGTGAAACATGATGATTACCCAGCCACAACTTCCAGTCAGAATTGTTTACAAAAATAATCAACGCGCTTTTAAGTATATTATTTAGTAAATATTATCTACATCATTCAGAATTAAGTGGTTCAAATTGTTAACTCAAACCTTTAGATCTTTTGATAACAAATATTTCTAAGAAAAGTCTACATATTTCTGCATATAATTGGTTTCCCAAGCAACCATCTACATACATCTATTGAAAATCAATCACATTCTGAGAAATAATTCTCTAAGTAATATTTTCTTTATCGATTACTAACGTTTAATGAGGGAAATTGTATACAAAGAAAACAACTGCAAACAAATTTCGGGTCTAAATCAGTAGTGTTTTGTCACGTGTTTCGTGTCAGAACTAAGAATCGTGTCGGTGTATCTGATCTAATGTCCACTATGTCCAGTACTTTTAACATGACGCAAAACAGATCTGTCTGCGTAGACTCGTACAGTCAGCTAATAAATAAGTTATTGTTTCCAAAACAGAGACGGAAATATGTTGGTTAGTAAGAAATGTTCTGTTGAATATTTTGAACATAATCGATGATTCCAGTTTATCCATCCATCAATCATATGACGTCATAATCAACTACATGACCTGTATGTGAACATCGTCGTGTCGTG